>JXSR01S074780.1:4829-16919 GCA_000969725.1 Ophiothrix spiculata | reverse complement strand
ATAGACCCGAGTCAGCTATGGTCACGAAATCGCTGCCATGGCAGCGCCTACCCAGTGGCTTGACATAGTGATACTTGGACCGGGAAGCGGGGGATCCCTGGTTCGAATCCAGGGGGGAACCCGTGATTTTTGACTTGCAAATTTCCGAGGAGATAGTTTTTAAACGAAGAAGTGGTCAAAAGTGTAAGGTTTAGTAATGCGTACATATGGGTCTATACTAACCCTAACCCCACTGAATCTCAAAATAGCCCATTCCACAAAGTTAAGAAATTCGCCTAAGTCCAAATACGTCATAGACCCGAGTCAGCTATGGTCACGAAATCGCTGCCATGGCAGCGCCTACCCAGTGGCTTGACATAGTGATACTTAGACCAGGAAGCGGGGGTCCCGGGTTCGAATCCAGGGGAGAACCTGTGATTTTTGAGGAGAAAGTGTTAAAGGGTTAAAGGGTTAGGCTTAATGACTGCACCTTTTTTGTTATCTGTGATACACTGTCAAGTTTAACATTTTTGTATTTTGCATAAATGGAGCTTCAGAATTTGATTTTGAGACATTATATTTGATTTTGTTGCCTTTTTTTGATTTTTATGGGGTTTTAAAAGAACGAATGAGATTTGCATCTTGTTTTTGAAGACTTACGTCAAACATGTTCATTGCTTAACTTTTTTTAATGTTTTTATATCCACAAAACTACATGATAAAATTCATTATCCCCTGTTTTTTCTACGTAATACGGACGATATCTATGGTTTAGTGATGTATCACATTCGGCCTGCGGCCTCATGTGATACAACACCAAACCATAGATATTTTACCGTATTACGTAAAAAAACAGGGGATTACTAATAGTATTAATTTTAGCTTAAAATTTCATCGCTCTTGTTCAAAATAAACACTCCGTTAAATGTCTCGGAATTGGACATACAGTTTAAAAATTCAAACTTTTTAAAATTGTAAAATGTTTTTAAGAGTTTATTTTATCTTCTGTGCGTAAAATTTTCTCAAATTCATACTTCTTTCAGTGGTTTAATTTGATTTTAAAATCTTGTACTCTGCCTTATGAATATTCATACCCACCGCCTAGATAGCGATACTGCTAATTTTTCATGCATAAAAGAATATGAACCATTACACATTTACAGGAGCTGATATCAGACTGATACCCTGGTCACATAACCTTGTGGTGAGATTACGATGTGTTTACAGTGTCATACCAGGTAGAATTCAGTGGACACCGATCGGTGTCTGTGAGCCATAGAGATGCCGGAAGCATGCCGACTTGTATACGATGTCTTCAGTTATGGTCACATTACCACCGGCGTCCGACCATTGACTGACCAGGCATTGGAAGCATTCAGCGATGTCACCCCAGTGTTGCGGTGTTATGACTTCCTTCCGATTACCAGACACTGGTCGGCTATGTGACCATAGCATTAACCAAGCATTATTACACAGATGTACATACTACCCCCTAGAAATTTAATGATTCATCCCTTGTTTTTACCGACTGCATCATAATAATGAGAATGCCATATATTTTTGTGTTGATAGCCTCTTACACTGATGTACTTCGTCCCCTCCCCTGTAAATCAAATAGCACACCCCTTACTTTTACTAACTGAATCATAATAGCCAGGCGGTATAGGACACGATATACTGCAGCTTCCAAATTTAGGGAAGAGGGATTTCTAAAACGCAAATTTGGGATTAAATTTTTACGTGTATTTCTATTGGGTCACATATTGAAGAAAATATTACAAAAATCATATTTTTACTGTTCCTCAAAAAATTACAAAAGTGCTCTTATAGTAAAGAACATAATTTTGTTATTCAAAATCTGCTGGGGTTCATGCGTGAACCCCAGCAGTTTATAGAATTTATCATATTTTTTACCGATTAGGAAAATAATTTTAGTGACAATCCCGGAAGTTGTATTTTTCCATGAGTTTTCCAACGGCACGCTAGAGGCGATGTAGAACGTGACGCAGCCGGGGATGGCCACCCTCCTCTGCATATGGGCACAGGCCTGAATGGGCATATATTCATCATGTGTTAACATCCTAAAACAAAGAATTATTTACACTGATGTAAATCCATTAGTCAAATTAATGGTAGGTAAATTGCTGATTGTTTGTCCAGCATGTTGACTAATTAATTAAGTAATAATTGATAGTAGATGATTGAGAACTTCTTCTTCATGGTAGATGGAAAAAAGTTTGATATGCAAGCAGCCCCGATGGGAGATTGGTTCCGCTTCATGAAAAAAGTGTTATATATGCTTGTTAGAGCACCTCAAAATTGGACCCTAAATGTAGTCACCATGTACAGCAAATTCCAACCGTTAATGGCGTAACATTTTCAAAACCATACCTGTAAATGTTGATATGCATTAAAATAGACCCCTTAATGGCGTAACACTCTGAAATGAGCAAGCACTATTTACTGCCCGGGGCAGGGGCATATCGAGGGTGTCTGGCGCCCGGGGCAAGAAGTGAAACTGGCGGGCGCCCTGAGAACTTATTCTTCATGGTAGATGGACACCTTAATCCCCAGGCGCTCCTGAATTAAGGTGTCTGGTCCGCGGTACTGGTACGCACTTGTTTTAATCTTGCAAGTGCAGCAACACGCATGCACAGTATACGCATTGTAGTGTTTTGTGTTTTTTTGTGAAAAATAGGTCGATGACCACCCCCTCTTTTATGTTTTTAATTGAAAGAACATACTTGTGCAAAATTTTGTTTAAAAATTTACAAAAAAATTTGGTGGAAAGTTTTTGAATCAACACTAAATAATGTCGCTCTTGCCACATTCCCCATAGACACCCCTGTTCTAATTTTTAAACTGACTCGCATGCAAAAACGAGTCCGATGACCCCAAATTTTTATTTTTAAAATCGGTTCTACTTCCTTAAAATATCATTCATGCCAATTTTTACTAGAAAATTTCGGGCAGATCTATCATGAACCAGACACCTTAAAATAGAAGAAAGGTATATCCCCAAAGAAATGAATAATTTCGTCTTGAAATTTGACTAATATTTGTTTAAGCGCTCGAGACGCACAATTTTTTGTTTGTTTTGTTTTGCAGTACATTTGCTTATTTTAGCTGAAAAATGCGAAATTGTGGCTTATTTCAGCATATTTCCCCTCTTGCTGTCCCACTGCATGAAATGTTGGTCCAATAATTTTCACATAATGACGATTTGGCGCCCCCCTCAGAGGTGGCACCCGGTTCAACTTGCCCTTCCTTGCCCCCCTGTAGCTACGCCCCTGCCAGGGGGATCACTTGGCTCATTCTCTGATAAAGCGTGCAACTTTGGAAATTTTAAAACTTCAACTACCAATAAAACACAAAATCATAAACTCTTATGGTTTTTGAAGAAGAAACAGTGCATGGGAGATTTTTAAAAATACTTGATTTTTGTGAACCATTGTATTCCCTATTCTTTAAGATTAAGTATCTGTCGTTACGTATCTGTTTGAATCTTTTCTTTAATATTTATTTTTGAGAAAATTCGTTTTCTTACAAACTTGATCTTTGACCCTAAATTAGGAGCTCTACACATATTACACTGTGGTGTACATGGGCGTCATTTCATTTTGAAGTATGGGGAGGGGGTCCAGGGGGAGGAGCCCCCCGGTGGGTGTCCAGTGGACAGAGCCCCTTGGTGGGGTCACTCGCCCCCCTGAAGCCCTAGCGTTTTTTGCATTCTAAGGGTGTTCCTACCACAAATTTTTGTGGGTAATGTGAAGACAGCCCCTTCGCCCCCTGAAGCCCTAGCCTTTTTTGCATTCTATATGTGTTCCTAGCACGTATTTTTGTGGGTAATGTGAAGACAGCCCCTTGGTGGGGGTCAGGGGTGAAGGAAGCCCAAGCGTTTTTTGCATTCTAAGGGTGTTCCTAACACAGAATGTACATTACGTATCTGTTTGGACGTCACCATCACATAGGGTTTTTTGATATTAATTATGCTTGTAAATCATTACTGTAAATATATGATTATATATAACATATATGTTATGCAACACTCAAGTTTACTTGATAAACCTAATGTGGAATCATCCATCAACAAATTTATTTTCACACTTTGTAATCGATTTTAGAAAAGATAACGTATCTGTTTGCAATATTGGCGACATGCTTTCAAAAAGCTCTTATGCCATATCAAATACTTAATATAATTAAACTCTTTATGTCATTATCAATACCTATTACGGGTTGTTAAATAGTGTGCATATATTTGATATGCTCGAATATTTAAGGAACGGGGGCACATGAAACAGAAACAGTATGGCTGGTGACATAGAGAAAAGCAAAGATTTTGCATTTTCAGATTTATCGTTATCTACTTTCCTGGCATTCTAATATGTTTAGCTTCACACATGTTACTAACGTGACCCTAATGTACTGTAAATGCCAATATTTTCGTGCTCAGTAATTTTTGCGCTCAGTTAATTTTGGACCATTTCGCACGTTTTTATTTTCGCGCACATGAACATTGGTCGTGTATGGAATTTCATTTGTAACAAAAACACATTAATTTTTGCGGTGCATTTATTTTTGCGTTAATCTCATTTTGGGCGAAAAGCACAAAAATAAAAGTAGCGCGAAAAATACCACTTATACAGTATTAACTAAACCACTCAACACCAAAACGGCAAAGTTGCACACTTGATCGGAGAATGAGCCACTTAAGTATAATGCTGCAGGCTAAGGGTGGATTCATACTGTCATTCGGTACCGAATGTATACTTGTGACGTCCAAATCATTCGACACCGAATGAAATTCAAATGAGGTTAATATGACAACATTATAGGCTGGCACTGCCTATCTGAAGAGACAGGGTATGCGTCTGACAAGTTCAAGTAGGTGTCATTCAGTACATGTTTACATATCTCAAAACAGGGGTCATTCAGTACAGAACCAGAATAAAAATTAGGTCATTCGGTGCAAAACTTTTTCAAAAAGGGAGTCATTGGGTACATTTTTGCAAAAGGGGGGATCATTGGGTACATTTTTGCAAAAAGGGGGGTCATTGGGTACAATTTGCAAAAAAGAAGTCAACAAGTACAAAGAGATTGAATTTAGCAAAGGGGAGCGTGGCTGAGCGGTTAGAGCACGGGTTTCGTAATACAGAGGTTGTGGGTTCGAGCCCCGGACCAGGCCGTTTACGTCTCCTTGTTTCCTTGGGCAAGAAACTTTACTCTAATTGCTCAGTGGTTCGGATAGTCACATTAAGCCGTTGGTCCCCTGTGCGAATGCTCCTTCTTGAGGCGCTGCATACAGTGTATACCTGTTGAGTCTAATATTAGCCATAATATCTGTACCTGCTCTGGAAGTTAATACATTTTACTCCTAATTGTTGCATGTTGTAGATGATACCCTAAAATACAAAGGGCCAATAGCCCCCATATTGCATCCAAAACATGAGAAGTGCTACACCCTGGGTCAAAATGATTACATGTACATATATGCATATATTAAAACCATGCATATTATTAACATCAAAGACTAGACACACATAAATGATAAAATAACCATCCATTTTTAGTTAAACATGAATTTAATGATATCTTTTTAAACAATGGCTTACATTTTTTTTTATCCGAACTAATGCACCAGGGGTTTTCACATGAGCTCGTCATACACAGCAGCATCTGCATCTGCTGTAATAGAGTATATGAAGAGAAGGGGTCTGGTGTAGAGTCTCTGTAATTTCTTTCTTATGGATTTACTGTGACAATTACTCTAGGAAATAAAACCTCAATCCCTCCAATAACACCTTAATATCATAGAATATCTGTAATATCATATTTCTCTGGTTCATACTTTTTATTTGATTCCGAATATATTTTGACGTCACAAATATACATTTGGTTCAGAATGTATGAGAGTATGAATCCACCCTAAGCGTGACCAGAAAAGGGTGAATTAGGGTTGTTTTTGAGGACAGAAGGGTGAATCAGGTGACACCTTTTAGGGTATCAAAAGCAGCCTTTTTCAAGAAATAGGGTACTTTTTCAAACCCTAGTGTTAAAACGGTAACAGGAAAATCCCCATTTAGGGTGTGAATAGGGGAAAAAGGGTATTATTCTGGCTTATTTTGGCTTCAGAAAAAATCACCCTTTAGGGGGTGTTTGGAAAAGCTGTTGTCACGCTATGCCTGCAGTTATACTTGAGCGCTCCCCCCCTGGGATTTACCGCCATAAAAAACATTTATATAATTCATTTGAAAGCTTTTCTGTTGTAAATTTTCATGAAAGTTCATTTGTTGTATTTCTTTGAATTTTAGAATAAATGCCAAAAAATGACCCTAAATGTCACAGATATCATAAAAATGAATACCCGTAATGTCAAAGGATACCTTGAAAAGGCACCCTTTTTCTAAAGATGTCATCGACACCAATCGGCCAAAATCCTTTTACTATGTTTTCTCTGACGAGCATGCGTACCACGATATGTGCTCAGTCCGCCCCTCCCGACAAGCAGTATAATCAGATGGTGATTTTGCTATATTTGAGTCACCTGATTTGTGCCCAATACCATTCTTCATAAGGTAATTTAATTACATGAGGCGCAGGTACTAAAGTATATTTTAAAATAGTAAATACTGGTTAATTATTTATTATCACTAGTAACTAGCATGTATTACCTGTAATGAGTCTGTAATGATATTTAGATGAATTGGATTAAGACAACACATAGGCCTATGTTGTCATGATTGTACAAATTGATAATAGTTTTAGACAGTCAGGGAATAAGACAAAATGATCTAGTGCAAATTGACGAAATGGTTGTAGGCAATTTTAGAATTGGGAAAGAAATTATACGGAGTGATAATATACAAAACGGTTGTAGGCAATCTGGTAATTAGACAAACTGGTCACTCTACGAAGTGGTAATAGACAAAATGGTTGTAGGCAATCTGGGAATTAGACAAACTGGTCATTATACAAAGTGGTAATAGACGAAATGGGTGTAGACAATCTTGGAATTAGACAAACTGGTCATTATACGAAGTGGTAATAGATGAAATGGTTGTAGGCAATCTGGGAATTAGACAAACTGATCATTATACAAAGTGGAAATAGACAAAATGATTGTAGGCAATCTGGGAATTAGTCAAACTGGTCATTATACGAAATGGTATTAGACTATATGGGGATTAGACCATGCGGGTTTAGACAAAATGAAAATGATGTTATACAATACGGGTATTAGACAAAATGGTGTTAGACAAAGTGGCAAATCACCAATCTGCTGTATTGTAGTTTAATTATGTAAAAAGTAAAAAAGGCACATATAATTATATAGGCCTACTAGGTCAACAAAATTACATGTTCATTGCACTATTACACAAACCCAAGTTCAGTGATTTACTAAAGTGATTTTGTTGAATATTTTTTTATTTCACTGAGCATAGAAAATGGTCAGTTGCCATTACAACATTTCTTCTTTGAAAAGTTTTTACTGGATTAACATGTTTTTATTTCCGCATGCATTCAGAGTAACTTAGGTACATACCATTAGATTTACAAGGGTGTGTTGGAAGAAACAAACAAAAAACAAACAAATACAACAAGGAAAGAATCACCCAAACACAGAAAGAAATAATAACCCACTTTTCATAATAGGCCTTGCGTCAGAAACAGCTCCTTCAAATATCACGGATCTGTTTCATATTTCTTAGAAAAATAATGAAAAACATGTATTTTTTGCAAAAACTGCTGTACGTATTGAAGAAAGTTTGGTATCATATGAAAGGTGTTCAGGGTTGTCTCCAGAACATTTTGAGTGCCGGTTAATTTGACAAAGGCGAGCGGAGAGAGCGAAGCGACTGGAGCATCGCCCTTCACAGCGTATGGTCCAGGGGAAGCCAGAGGGCTTCTGCACATAGAAATCAATTTGGTGCCCTTACAGAAGAGATTTTTTATGGAGCCTTATTGTGGTTGTTAAGCACAACTTATCAAACAAAAAGGGTAGGACAGTTTTTTTCCCCAATCTGTGCTAAACGAGGTTGCAATTTCTTGCTTTTTTGCCTCAGGATTTCATCTTTTGATTTTGAAAGTTCCGATTCATGAGGAAGCGTCACCGGTCCCTGCCAAATTCACGCTCGAGGTTTCCGTAGACTCTGCGTAGATGATTCCTCATCATCACTCCTCCTCACTGCTGTTTCACTGCAAGTTGCTTCATCTGATGTTTCGCGATCAGCAGGAGATAGTTTCCTTTTTAAAAAGCGTGTAATATTAGATTGAGACATGCTGCCGTAAAGAGGAATATTCCAAATAAAATTCAAAACAATCAGCTGTCAAATCTGTCCCTTTAAAAACACATAAAATTCAAGAGGTCAACGCGGGTCAAGTACTAGTCACTTCGCGGCTATCGACCAATCACCACGACGTATGGAGTATTTCCCCATTTTACATCACTGCTATGCATAAACTAATAAATAATGTAGAGGAAAACACAGAGTGTGCATAGTAAGGTTTGTTATGGCTGTGAAAATGCCCTCAAAAATGATGCATATTTATCGTCAAATCGTATGCATATTTACTGTCAAAAATGTTACATTTTTAGTTGATATCACTTGTTTTTAACTGAGACTTTTTACAGATTGCCCGATTTTAAGAGTTTTTATTTTTTAATTAGACCAATTATTGTGCTGGTTGGAAGTGGCTGTTTGTTGGGTTTGCTCCGGTCGGTATGGGCCTGTGCCAGCTCTGCCGACCGGCTTAGAGACAACGCTGAAGGTCTAGTTCTATTCTATTCACATACGAGAAGGGAAGTTGTCAAGATTTAAATTAATGTAGTTATACCTGAAAAGGTATCTGGTGGATGAAGAGCCCGTGGATGAAGAGCCAATTGAGTTACACGTAAAATTGTAAAAAATAAGAATTTTGGGGTCATGATTCTTTGTATATAGTTCAATGAAATATGTATGATTCTAGAGATTGTATCACATTCTCGATATCTTATCCAAATTAATTGTTTTTCAATGGTTTTGCCAGTTGCATTTCTCTATACATTATTGTACAAAACATGCATCTACACTTGAAAATTTAAAATGGCATATCTTTTGACTCAGTTGGCATATTTGGTAAAAGTTATACATTTTCTAAAAGGAAATTTGATGAGGAATCTGATTATGACATTAATTTGTAGGTTGTGTATACATGAAAAAAAATTATAACAGATAAAATGTCCAAAAAATTATGGATTTTTTCATGGTTTTTGATCATCCTCTACAATCTAACCACAAAGAAATTTTCAACCAAATTTATTATTTTATAGAAGGCAATCATTACATGTTTCAATCAATATTTGTTTCATCTGGATACACCATTCTCTGACAAAATCTCACCGTGTCAAGTTGGTTGACCAAAATGCACAGGTATTTTATTTTGTACCCTGTATAAATTTTACCCACCCTACATATTCTTTTTTAGTAAAGAATAAAATCTTTTGAAAATGAGCTTTCCAGCAATATATAGTTTTGTGTGTTTTAACTGCACTCATTAAAAGTTACAATCCATTTAAAGGGGCATTGGACAAGTTCAGCATCATCCACAAACTTTTCCCTAAACATTTTGAGATTTTTGCATCATTTGAAGTATTCGTGGTAGTAATGACAGCATGCAAAGTTTCATTGTCAAATTCAAACCCTATCTATCAAAATATTTAGATATTCTCTTATTTTTAATTATCGTTGTCGACAACGATAAATACTGCCCTCTGTAGTTGAATTTCTAGAATTGGCCTTTTCAGGAGATCTAATGAAAATTTAAAATTTCTTTTGATGTTTCTGCAATCTATGGTGTAAAAAGAATGTTTTACAAACAAATCTTTGGCTCTTTCTCATTGTATAGCATCAATAAATACGTTTAGATAATAGCCTCATACCCAAAATCATCAATTAAATGAAATTCAAATTTTTGACTTTTTTGAAGGTTTTGATCAAAATTTTCCCGATATCTGGTAATTGACGGTTATTTTCTAACATAGGAAGTGTAAATCTTCCACAAACAATATTTCAAAATTGTGTCCAATGCCCCTTTAATGCAAAGTGGGGTGTTTTTTCTAATGTTTTAATGTGAAAAACAAAATAGGACCAGTTTGTGACTTAGACCAATAGACAAAAAAGGGGGGAAATGAAGGGAAAAATTACTCAGAATATGAAGAGAAAAAAAAACAGCTTTGCCTTTTTCTGTGGGAAGATTGAAACCAATTTTTTTCTTCAAAATCTAATAGTCCATCCCTTAAGTTATTATTTCTGTGGTGGATGTCACTTTTCCCAGGGCTGGGGGAACGTTCATTATGGTTACGCAGGATGTGTCTCCGAATAGACCCCCTTTTTAAAATGCAGATTGTACCCAATTACTCTTTTTTATTTTGGCTTCTTACCAAAAAAGTTAAAATACTCATTGACCCCCTTTTTTAATGGTCAAATACTCAATGACCCCTGAGCACTTTTCTCATAATCTTGTTCTTTATTCCAGCTTTGATTCAAATTTAAAAGCTATGTTTTAATTGTTGATGATTTTTTTTTTCTCATCCTTTGTTTAGGACATTTGGAGTCCTGTATATTATGCCAGTAATGGAGACTTATCCTGTAAGATTGGGAGGATGAGGTGTTGAAATACAGATTTGTTTCCAATCTAAGAAATAAACACTTTGTCATATTGATAAAGAAATGGTCCGGGGTGGAGGGGTACTCTTTAAGATTGAGAGGATAGATATGGAAGTTTATATTTGTTTTCTGAAATATCCACCTTCTCATAACATTGATGAAACTTTCCAGAGAAAAGTCAAGGCATTCTTTAAGCTTGGCGTCAAAAAACATTTGCTCGCCCGAGTGACATTCCCTCACCCTACCAAGAAAACTTCGCACCAATAGGAAGCGACATTCGCTTAACAAATTTGGAGTGAAGATCGCTCCAAATATTCTGGTTTTTTATTCAATATTCATAGCACTACAAAATGCGCAAGTGACATTTGCTTTCATCGACTGAAACGATGTTTGCGCAATGAGAGCGACATTCATGCACTCTCTGTTTTAGGGAATAAGTCAAGAGTGAATATCAAGAGCGAATGTCTTTGGACGCCAAGCCTTTGGATTTGGTATTGAAATCCAGAGTTGTTTCCTATCTAAGAAATTAGCATTATATCCTTGTTTCCTTGGGCAAGAAACTTTACTCTACTTGCTCCGTGATCGGACAGTCACGTAAAGCCGTACGGGCTGTGGGTCCCCTGTACGAATAGACTCCTTCATGGGGTATGCATGTTATGCAAGTACTTGTATCATTGATTGATTGATTGATCAAAACATTGAAGATAAAGGGGGGGGTACATGTGGTAGATGGGCTGACTCCACCAGATCATGATCTCAAAAAATTCAAATCAATGTCCGTCCATTTTAAAGCTTTTGAACCATATAATTTCCAGCCTTTTACAAGGATATTTAAACATAATGATTGGAAGTCAAAGAGCAAAGAAATAAACCAAGTGGAAAACAATTGTGCCAAAATTCAAAAAATTGAACCAGAATTTAGGCCACTTTGTTCAAAAAATATTACATGCTTTGTTCAATAGCTTTACCTTATAATAACTCTTTACTTAAAAAGTAAAGTAGGTCCTCAAGAGTTGTGATGACATTAGATTCCCATTTCTCGGCTGTAAAATAAAGAACCCTTTGAAGTATTATATTTTTGTTTTGAGACATGTAAAATATCAAAGTGAGTGACCTCCCCATCCATCCAAGGAACAACACAGTGCCACTTGTTGACAGCAGTGTTGACACTTAGCCAAATTGGATGCAGCTAAGATACTCTGTCACTTTTTCAATTTTGATTTTGAATAGTGCATTGACCAGGTAATATCACACAGAGATATATTGGTTGAATATGTAATGGGTGGAATACTGTCAGATACATCAACACCAACAGATAGGATTAAGTGTTACATTCATCACAAATCAGTGTTTTCTCAACAAAATACACATGCTATAAGAAAGTGCAAAACATTTCATATATTGTATGGTGTTTTGAAACAAAACTAAAAAATTTTACCTTCAAGAAAAAGTTCAACAAAAA
>JXSR01S074779.1:32736-45886 GCA_000969725.1 Ophiothrix spiculata | reverse complement strand
TATTTTTTTAATTTTAAAGATATGAACGGTACATCTTGAGGACAAATAATCTTAATTTTAACTAAAATGTTCCTCTGTATATATATTTCAGAATATTTGGCTTTCTTAGGGCTACTTTTGTCGATTTCTTTGAAAATATGCCAGCTTGGCGGCCATTTTGAAGTTCAAGCATTCAAGAGATGTTTAGAGAGTCACATTATATACTTCATAAGCATTAATTTGATACCAAATATGACATATTTACAACTCAAATGGGATCTGTCACATTGAATACGGCATGTAAAAAAAGGGGGAACGGCTTTGACGCTAATAACAAAAATTGCTCAAGCGTGTATTTTTGGCATCATTCAGGTTCTTAAGTACACGCTCTAAACTATCAATTTCATCAACAAAATTGCATATATACCCATTATGACACTTATGCGATAATTTGGCTGAAATCTACCTGACTAATATGATGTTCAGATACATCTATAATTGACAGGCAGGAATAAACTCATTAAGAAATGAAGAGCTAAATTGCAAAACGGCTTAGAGACAACTTGTTTTTCAAAAAATGAGTTCCTGATAGTTTTATTTTATTATTTTCAGGTATTTCGTTTCATTTCATTGTATCATATTTTATTTCATTATAGATTGTTTTCTATATTAAACCTGCGAGGTCAGAGGCGCTCCATGTGAAACCAACACAAAATTACGATATAATGTTTTTATTGACATTGTATTTGTATGGTGGCAAGAAAAATCCACCTTTTTATTTTAGATACAGTACCTTTCTCTTTGTTAAATTATTCATTTAAAATCAGTTGCATACAATTGCTAAAGCATTTAACCAAAAGGAATAAGTAATTATCATCGTCAGACTCATAATTGCAAAAGTGTGCTATACATCATGAACCATACTGTTGTCAATATGTAATTGGATATGTTACACTAGATGACGAATGTTCAATCAAGGTAATCTATTCAGTGCCAACCATTAATGTTTATTAGATTGATATGAACCGTGCATTTGCATCAAATATTGAATTTCGAACAACGCCTGATGTGCTCAAAATGATTTATTGCGCGTCATAGCATTGCAAGGCTTGGTACCAAGAAACAAATGACACTAACAATGAAAAGAAACAAGACACATCTTATAAAAAAGTTTTATATCTATGTTGTATACAGTATGTATCTCCAAGAAAAAATAAGTACCATCAGATCAGCTTCTCAAAGCAGGCAGAGTGGGATGGCATGGGCAGTGATAAATGATGTAACTGGCAGAACAGCAACCAGATCGGGTAGACTTAAAGGCAACACCTCATCGGAACGCTGTAAGGAATGGAGAGACTACTTTTCCACCCTACTAGGATCCCCACCTTCAGCTACCAACCCTGATGAGGAAATCCAAACCATCAATGAGAATACTTTGCCAATTGAAACAGGAGCTTTCACAGCTGAAGAACTTCAGGCTGTACTTAGAAAATTGTCGAATGGTAAAGCTTCTGGCCTTGATGAAATACCTGCTGAGGTTTGGAAATCTGGTAGTTTCAACAACATACTACTAGATATCTGCAATGTACGCTGCTTAGAGGTGAAAAACCACAAGAATGGTCCCTAAGTGGAATAGTACCAATTCCTAAGAAGGGTGATCTCAGCAAAGCATCCAATTATAGGGGCATCAGCTTAACATCCATAGCAGCAAAGATCTTCAACCGCTTGATACTCAATCGCATTCGACCCCACATTGAACCTCTGCTTAGACCAAACCAAAATGGGTTTCGCGCTGAACGCTCAACTACTTCCCACATCCTTGCCTTACGAAGACTTATAGAAGGAATCAAGGACAAGAATCTTGAATGTGTCATCACCTTCATAGACTTCAAGAATGCCTTTGATTCAGTACACAGAGGTAAAACGCTCAAGATTCTCACTGCTTACGGGATTCCGAATACCATCGTCGAAGCAATCAATACCATGTATAGCAGCACAAAAGCAGTTGTGTTATCACCAGATGGTGAAACTGAGGCTTTCGAGATACTAGCAGGAGTGCTACAAGGCGATACTTTAGCACCATACCTGTCCATCATTGTGCTAGATTATGTGATGAGAATGGCAATCAGAGAAGACAAGGACATGCTGGGCTTTACAGTAACACCTCGAAGAAGTCGAAGGCACCCTGCAGAAGTCATTACCGACCTAGATTTCGCAGATGACATTGCCTTGCTACCTGACACATTACAACAAGCTCAAGAACTGCTGACAAGAGTTGAGGATGCTTCAAAAACCAAATTCATGCCATATCACATCAAGACTGAAGTTGCACTGCCCACAATAGAGGGAAGTCAACTAGACCAGGTCCAAGACTTTCAATACCTGGGATCTTGGGTAGACGAGTCGTAAAATGATTTTCATGTCCGAAAAGCCCTTGCATGGAAAGCTTGTAACAAAATGCGCCCTCTCTGGAAATCCAATCTACCAGACTTGTTAAAGATCAGCGTCTTCCGTGCAGCCGTAGAAAGTATTCTGTTGTATGGCTCAGAAGACTGGACACTGACAGAAAGACTTGAAGCCAGGTTAGATGGGTGCTACACCAGACTATTAATGATGGGTCAAAACCTCAACTGGAGAGATCATCCTACCAGGAAGGTAATATATGGTGATATACCCAAACTGTCAGAAATAGTGAGAGGTCGCCGCCTAAACTTTGCTGCTCACTGTGCTAGACGGCTTGAGGAACCAGTGTCTGGATTAGTCTTCTGGACGCCCACCCAAGGAACACGTGCACAGGGAAGACCAAGGCTGACTTACCCAGTACTTCTTACACAGGATGCTGGCATTGATCAAAAAGAACTTCTCAAATTCATGCTAAACAGACAACAGTGAAGAAAATTCATCATGGCTTCCGACCGCGGTCGACATAGATATATAGATAGATACAGTATGTGTAACACTGTGGCCCAGTGGTTAGAACATATATTAAATATACTTATAATTAAAAAAAAATGTGATGATTATTGTTTGTAAACTGTCATATATGTAGTTTGAATTGTGGTTAATGTAATACCTTACCTGCTATTTATAAAACGCTGAATACAGTATGTCCCAGAATGAAGTTATCAAGATTTCAACGCTACATAATTCAAAAACCAAATTATTTCAGACAATGAAACTTTTTGACAATCATGCCTAATGTCTTGACTTGCTGTGGTGCAAAAAACAAACAAAATCAAGGCGTTAGTTTTTTAGAAGTTAGCGTTTGAAGCTCCAGAGAAATTTGGACACTTTTCCCAGTTTGGGTAAGTTGTAAACATTCCACAGGCAACGAACAGTGACGAAGAACTCCATCTTTACAGACATAACCGTGATAATATTTGTTCAATTATAAGTGTTTTTGTTTTCAAGATTATTTTAACCTAAATCTGGTTCCTTTTCATATGTAAAAATCATTTAATGAATTTTATTAAGTAATTGTTTAGGAAAATCATTTAGCGGGCAATTGGAAAGCACGCTAAAGGGCTGCCACCCTGGTAGCAGTGGTTGTAGGAATATGGTAATTCAAAGCAAAGACAACACCTCATTTGTCAATGGAGGAAAGAGTATCATAATTGACCAATATCTGCAAAGTGCAGGTATCATTGAAACAATGGAAAGATTTATTTAACACTTCCAGGAGCCAGATATCCTCATCGCACGAGTAGCCCATCTTACAAATGTCAGAAAATATAAAGCTTATGGTATCAGATGGCAGAAGGAACTGCAAAAAAAAAAAAGAATGTGGACGCCCTGGTACGTAGAAGCCGAGTTAACATTCAGCTGAACCTTTGTTAAGACTTCAAGGCATCATCAAGGAGAAGTAACATGTGAAACAAAACAGAAATGTTGGTAAAAGATGACATCCTTGCTCGCATACTTCCACTGAAAATTACCACTGGATTTTTACGACCTCTCCAAACTGGGAGCTTCAAACGCTCAATTCTAAAAAAATAATGCATGGATTTTCTTTATTTTTGCACTGAAGCAAGTAGAGACATTGGGCATAATTGTCATCAACTTTCATTGTCCGGATTAATTTAGTTTTTGAATTATGCGGTATTGAAATCTTGATATCTTCATTCTAGGACACACTGTATTATGTTGTTTGTGGGTGATGATGTTAATTCGATATTACATTACTGATAAAATGAAAGAGGAAATTTTATTTTGATTTTTAATGAGAAGATTCAATATCTACACGTAGTATATCTACACGTAGTAAAAATGTTATAAACTTCCAGAAAAAAGGAAAGCAACTGAATTTGAAACGAAGCAAGTTGAAAATTACTCTGAAGGCATACAATTTTAATGTTAAAGAAATGTGTTCTGAGTTACGCATATAAACTAATAGTGATAGCTTATATTTTCAAAATGTTCAAAAATAGCTTAATTTCAAATAATTTCGTGCACAAGTAGAGTAAACATTTTTTTTTGCACCAGCGTTAATTATTGATACTGTTACAGTAAAAAAAAAAGCTATTAGTCAAAACTAAACGCATTTAAATCTTGATAACTGAGCAAGAATTTCAGAACTTGGAAAGATTTTTACATTAAAGTCTTTATGAGGTATCACATTTTAGGTCATTAAGCATTTTAGTATTGGTGCAGATAATATCCCCGCTATGTAGTTTGTCATAATCCAAAGACATTTAACTACATGGTTGATAGTAATTCTGTAATCATCACAAAATGAATACTGTTTCTCCTATAGCTCATTACCCAGTGTGGGGCGTGAGGCAAACATAATCTTTACTTGATTCCTCATAACGTTTCTGCACGATTTGATTTCAATTTGTAGTTAGGTTTAAAGACGCATTTGTTAAATTTAAAGAATATCAAAAAAATCAAAATTGAGAAAATTACTATTATAACAGAGACGATAGATAATTATTGAAAAATACATTTGAACAATTCCCTAGGATTTTGGATTACGTTTGAAGATGTTTGATTGACAAAGAATATATTCTGCATATTGTTAAGTGTAAGTTTCGAAATAATCAATTTACATATTTAACTAACAGCATATTAGTTTTACTGAATATAACCAACAAAACTGTTTTAGTAGCTAATACTTACAAATTGGATCTGACGGAACTGACAAGAAGATAAACATCAGTATCACACAAATTTATCATAATTGTTAAAGGTAGCATGTGCAAATATCCACCGGTTAAAAGACCCGGCATATATCTCGTCAAAAATTAAAAAGTCTTTGTGTTTGATTTCACCTTCTTTTTATAATTTTAAACCTACATATTTATATTTATTTTTAACCAGCAAATTGGACGTGATTTTTGACTATGCTCAGCTTCAATATCCCGTATCTCGTAATTTACTATTCCGACCTTAAGGTACCTTTAGATATGACGGGACACATATGATTTTACTTTCTTCTGTATTGACAGTATGATCTTTTCAGTATGAGTGTAAATCGTGAACTATTAATCACGCAAAGCATTCCAATGGGAATTTATCGGTAATTTGCCTCAATATTTTTGAATAAGTGATTGATCATGAGTACTTGCATTTTTTTGGGATACAAAGTTAAAAATATGTTTTAAAATATTTTCATTACCTTGTTGACAGCAGTTTGGATGAAGCAGATAGAGGTAAGCACGCTTTCAGACTAATATACGAATAATTTTATTGATTAAAAAAAAAAAACATGTATTGGCATAATACATTAGCATTAAACAATTAAAAAGTGTGATTTTTATGAATATGTAACAGTTTTGTAAAATAAAATAGAGTGCAAACATATTTTAGCCATAAAAGTGAAGATTCATACGTAGTGGTAGAAACTAGAAAGGGCGATGATGAATTAGACTTCTGCACTATAGATGTTTTACATACCTCAGTAATACTTTCAGATGTACTGCATCCGATATCAGCTGCTATGTTCTTCTTCTTGTTAGAGACGTCAGAGAATGATTTATGACAGCAATTAGCCCACCCCTCTTTTTACTCTAACAAGAAAAACACAGCAGAACATCAGCTGACGGATGCAGTGCATTTGAAAGTACCACTGAGGTACGTAAAACATCTGGTGTGCAGAAGTATCATCATTATCATGTCTACAGTTAAGATAGTTGTATTTAAATATAAGAAAAAGAAAAAAACAAAATTTTATACTACCCTATATTAATCTATAAAGTTAAACACAAAAATATTTTACCGACTTAAATATTATTACAAAAAAAGATAAAATGATTGGAAAGTTTTTGAAAATTGATTTTTTAAATATTGAGGAAATCACATGTAGGGTGTGACAAGGTGTGTCTAAGTATTGAAACATTTTTACACACATCACAAGCACTGCATTTTTCCTGACATAGATGTATTAGTTCCTGAAAGATTTAACACATACTTTTGTGTACATGTAATAATGATGACATGGCCGGTAGCAGCGGTTTGGAAATAAAACTGGACCGTTCTCATTTTAAAAAATCACATAAAATTGAACGTACATAATAACGGATAACCAAAAAATCAAAGTGTGTAAAAAAATTGAAAACTAAAATAAAATATACCATACAAATGTCACACTAAAACACAAAATGGAATTCCCTGAATGAGTAAGTACCTGCAATAAGAGTCCTTCAATATGGTTGCATATTATGGCTAAAGTGCATAAGCCTTATGCGTGTGTTTGAAACATATGCTTAATTGAAGAGGACAAAATATGTTACTAAAAATAAGACTAATCATTCAAGTACCCTACATTAACATTATTAAGGCTCGTATCATGTTACTCGGGATACGTGCTACAACACTCTTTTTGCTTTGGATCGTTTTACTATGTTGTATATGTATGTTGACCAAATGAATTATATTGTTAAATTTATCGTGTTTTTCCAAACAGGCAACTCGATTTTGACACAATACTTAATGAGTTAATAAAGTAATTTTACCATAACTTAAAACATTACAATATATTGCTAATCATCGAAATCACAATTAAAGTGATATTATATATTAGAAACACGTACATTACTTCTTTGACCTACATTGTTGAAAGTATTTGTAGCTGAGTTTGCTTAGTATGCATATTGACATGTTGTGTGATATGGTGTATAGACATTGCAGCTAAATCAAACCAATATGCCATATAAAGATAACAGACGTTACACATCTTGGTCCGATTTCACTAACATTAAGCGATGATCGCTAAACCCATTTTAATCGCTAAACTTCAAAAATGATCGCTAAATTGTTAAAATATCCGCTATTTAGCGATCTTTTTTTCAGGCCTTGTGAAAATCTGTCATTTTTGCAGATCGATTTTTGAAGATGTAAAAAGAAACCATAAGAGTTTTTCGAATTGTACCTGTATACATACATCAAAGTACGTTGCAGTTGCAAATCGCAAAAAGGGGGGAAATGAACAGATAAATGTAGAGTTTTTTGTGATGCACTACATCGAATGGTACATGTTTCTGGCCAAGAATGTTCAGGGATATGAACAAATTTAACTAATTAATCATAATGAAATAAAAAGTCGTCTACTTGTGCTTTTAGATGTGGCGCGGCATATTTTTTTTGATGATTTACTACATTTTCAATGAGTGTTTTTTACTATAAATATTCTGTTACTTGATTAATGTATAGTCATACCAGATGTTAGTTAGCAATAATTTGTTAGTCATCATTTTAGCTTGAAACTTGAATAAAGGGAAACTATAGGGATCGGCTAAAAATTAGGCATTAATACCAATTGTCAAGGGCATTAATTCCAATTGTCAAGGGCATTAATACCAATTGTCAAGGGATCTTAGCAGTAACTATCGCCAGTGACTGTCGCTCCCTCTAAGGATTTGCGCCAAATTTACCATCAACAACTCGCTGATCGCTTGACAGTAAAGCCAAATATGAGCCTATATATATTAAGTATAATACTCGTTGCTTCATAATGAGACGAGATATTGAAAACAAAAACACATTTCCTGATGAAACAGCGAGTCAGATACATGTCGAATAAGGGTCAGTTTTGCCCCATTGGCGTCGTCGACGTCTTTAGAAAAAGAGGTGCCTTTTCAGGGTAACTTTCGACACTAAGGGTCGTCTTTTTACGATATCTTTTAAGCTCTTCTACTTTAGGGTCACTTTTTCGCATTTTTCTAAAATTTCCAAGAAATAACTACAGAAAAAGGCTTCCAATGTATTATTCATGTTTTTTATGGCAGAAAATAGTGCGTTGTTACGGCGTTAAGGGTCTCTCTCAGTGAATCGAGTCTTGGTGTGACCAAAGTGTTTATTGCCCGTTTAGTATACTCAACAGTTGAATTTTGCGAGCTCTGGCAATTTTTTACAAGTTGAAAATTATAGAGGATCTGACCACACTAGCCACTTGCGAAGATATGGTTAAGCCACAGTCGAACACGACCCCAATGTTTTTGACAGGGTCAGATTTAATAGGGATCTCTATACCGCCAATGGTAATAGAAGCAGTGTCAATCTTGACAAATTGTGTTTTGAAACCAAGAAATACAACTTCAGTTTTGTCTGTGTTAAGTTTCAGGAAATTTCTTGGCATCCATGAATTGATGTTAGTTATGTATTGTTCAATTCTGGAAATCACGATTTTAACACCGTTGCGTGTGTTTGGACAAACAGACAAATATACCGGTATCTGGGTATCGTCTGCGTAAATTCCATGCCTGCGAAAAATATCACCGAGAGGAAGTGTGTAGATCGAGAGCAGCAAGGACCTAGCACGGATCCCCGTGGTACAACATACCAAAGCTGTTGTGGATGCGATGATATACCATCTATGTAAACTCTCTGAGTCTGATCCATAAGGTATACCTTAAACCATTACAAGACCACTGCTTTACATCCGAGGCTTTAACAAAGCGGATTCAGTACTATGTTATTGTTTGTACGCTGACTGTACGGGCTCGGGCAGTTTATTAATATCCATATCCTGCTTAAGTTGTTGTGCAAGTACACGTTCAATTACGTTGGACAGAAAAGAAAAGAACATTCAACATCCATATCATACTAATATATATTGACTTGAAGATATCTGGTTAAAAATTATGGACCTGAAGTGACTAAAATTTAGCCATCTTTTTATCACTAAAGGTTTTAATCCAGAGATCTGAAATTATGTTACTATACATTTGTTTTATATACTTTATTAGTAAATTTTAAAATAATGTAATATTTACTTGCCAGATGGCCTAATGTATATACTAAAAAAAATGTTAACTATACGTGAATGCAAGTAATAGGTTAATGCACGTTAGTGGCTTGCGTATGTAAGTTTAATGCGAGTATAAGGTAAATGACGCTGCTTTTATTAAATTTAGTTCTGAGAATAATTCAATTTCGTCCAAAGTTTTGATTATATGTAGCAATGTCTACTTTGCCTGTCGATATGTAACCTCACATGACACTGTCAAGCATACATTTGTTAGTACCAGGCTGGGATGTTAAATTTGGTAACATATGTTGTATTGCGATTCGGTCAAGTGATACTTTTTCGGTGTAGACATCTGAATTTTTGTGATATAATTAATCTCATTTCCATGGATAAATACAATAGTGTTTATTATAGGCGATCGGATGAAAGCATGTAGATAAAAACAGACTACTTTTATTATAAACATTTTCATAGCATAATTGTCTTGACTTAAGGGTAAATACTCCAGGAAAATGTAAAGCCTAACTATCTTTAATTATGAAAAGAGAAAGCGTTTCCATTGCAGTTGTTTGACCCAAACCATGTGCCGGGTTAGCAATAATGCATTAAGAAGCGAGGGAATAACCACTGAACTAACTTAGCAGCCTTGAGATCGTGAATTGAAATCTAAAACATAAACATTAGAATGCCGTACTTTTCTTTTGTTTAATAAAAAAATGCAATTTTTGTTCGATAGAATGCGTAATTTGCAAGTAAATTATACGAATGGTAATATTAGAATATAGATAATGTAGTTATTTAAAACAAACAATTCAAAGATCAACTGGGGAGATTTCAGAGTCGTGGTTTATAGCCAGTTTTTCGGCAAAACAACGCGACTTTATTACATTTTCATTCAAAATCAATACCATGTGTTTATACAATAGTATTTGTAATTCACGTGTATCAACTGAACAATCTGTAAACATTTTAAAACGATCAGTATGTCCGAACATTATGAAATTATGAGATGTGCGCGAAAAAGGCGTCAACTTGTTTCAAGTAGTCTGTAAACCTCATTTTGACATTGATAGTGGACGTGAAATTACAAGTAAAAGTGCATGCATACACTAGAGAAACTATTTAATATGTACGCTAAAACATTACGTAAGTAGGCAAAAACTTGCAGTGAACATGACGTTCCGCCGCTCGCTCGCGAAAAAGAACTGCAGCCTTAAATAAGCCTTGTATAAATGATACATTTTATTTTTAAAATTTCGTATAAAAGTGTTGCGTGATCTTGTATATGATGCTTTTTTTAGGCCGTTCATCTTCAAGATTAGATGACTCAGAGATGATTGCAGAAAAACATACCCTTTTTCCCATTCTTAAAAAAAAATAACATTAAATATTAAAATACAGGAACAAAGACATAGTAAAAAACCACATGGATAGTACAACTTTTTAATGATATTACTTAAATTGGCCGCAGATTAAATGAAACGAAATTCGACATTCTGTTTAAATATGATTAAAATCTATCTTAAAAGGTGCTTTTTATTGTGATAAACATGACATTTTTTCGTCATGGGGCATTTACCATCTCCACGGTCGGCAAAACGTATTTTAATTCATTTATATAAAATGTACGAGGTGCAAGTGCGAAACATAGTATTTGTTATGTTGGTGGTTATAATAAGATTACCACACCCACGGGCTTATTGGATCAAGCCTTGTCCTATGTCTGTCAAACAAAGAGGTGAGATACAAAACGGCTTAGAGACCATTTTTCCAAATGAGTTTTAGGCAGATTCTGGCAAACTTCTAACTTTTGGCGTTTTTTAGCTATCAAATAAACACATTTGTCCAAATATTTTTTGCGCGCGCTTTTTTTTTTAATTTTCAACATGACACCAGCATATCTTTGTGAAATTATTACATACTACTTTCTTTCCTAATCAATTGGTTAGTTGCAGTTACATAATCCCTTTGATAACTAATATGTATTCAATAACCCTTATTCTCCGAAGGGAGGGGGGCTAAGTTTTTTTCCCCGCTTCATAAAAAGGCAAAAGCAACCGGCCCCAGGCATCTGGGTAATCTCCTTTACATCCATTGCGTTCATTTTGATGAAAAAACTAGGGGGTATCACCTAAGGTGGGGTTAGGGTAGGGTGTCAAAGTTGGGTTGTAGGGGGGGGGGGGGTAAAATCCCGGAAATTTTTAAGTCGCCATTTTGAAAAAATTATGCACGCTATAGGACTCAAACTTACAAAACATGTTAGAATCATTTCCCTTCATAATTAGCAAACAACGGAGGAAAATCCGTTATTTAGAACTTTTATAGTAAAATTTTGATTTTGGTGGCCATTTTTGCTATAATGAAATTTTGCCTGATTTCCCAATCCGAAAGTACTTTATGACGTCATAATTACGTAACGACTTGATCGATTTTGATGACCTTGTAATCGTTGGATAGGGGAAGGTCATACCTATCTATATAATAGGAAACCAAGTTCATAGGGGTTTCCGTTCTAAAATATTATGGGGGTTGCAACAAGGGGGCCCTTCGGAGAACGTGTTACAAAAAATAGCTCTTAGGAGAACAAGGGTTAATCTCGCCTAGTTGCACGCACATATTGCGTAGTGCGTTATACAAATCCGTGTACGTGTACGCGTAACATACTTGCGCTTGTATGGCAAGTTTAATTTTAAACATGTTAAAAGAAAGGTGAATGTACTGCTGATAGCATATATTCTAACTGAATACACTTAATTAAAATTATAATCGATCGGTGTATTAAACTTATAGTCGATTGCGTACATTAAAAAGTTTTATTACTGTGTATACATTTATACTCGATAATACATGTGAAGAAATTTGTTTTTTAAGATAACGATATTTAACAACAAGTGCATATAAAAGTAGAAGTGTATATCAAAGGTTTATTTGCAATTGAAAATAAATCGACATAAAATGAAGACGATTGAATTTAAAGGCATACATTTTTTAAGGCAAGAAAATTGTTTCGATTCATTCAAATTAACTCGTAGTGATTTTGCGAGTAAGATATTTTCAAAAATAGCTTGACTTCAATCATGTTTTTGGCACTTTTTTCGTACAGTGTCAATTATTGATTCTGTTATAGTTAAAAGGCTATCAGACATAATTATAAGCTTTCGAATCTTGCTATCTGATCATGAATTTGAAGATTGAAAGACTTTGCATTAATTTATACAGTATTAAATAAAGCAGTACATTTTAGTTCCCTACGCATTTTAGGTAAATTTAATTAGTGTCGGTGGAGATAATATTCTCGCAATGCAGTTTGTTATATTACAATAAAATAATCACATCCTGTTTTAACTAAACTAACATGATTGAATGTAATCCTGCAATCACGATATAATTAATACTGTCTCTGCTACTGTACACAGCTCATTACCTTCAGTGTGGGTCGTGAAGCAGACATGATCTTTACTTGATTACCCATGACGTTTCTACACGATTTAATTTTCATTTTAAACAGGTTTAAGAAAAGATTATATAAATCTTAAAAATATTTCAAAAAAAGAAAAATTAAATGAGATACTTATACAACTAATTCACTGTACAAATTTAACATAGGCAATAGATGATAATTAAAAAAAAAACTACTTTAACATTATGAAAAGTTCAAAAGATTTGTGATGAAATGGAATATGTTTACAATATAGGCATAGAATAGTTAAGTGTAAATTTCTTAAAAAAACAATAAACATATTTAACTATTTGAAAATCTGTTTTAACGTTTACAATTAATCATTGTTTTTTAACAAATGCTTTTTAAACCGGTTTTGGCATATCTGACAGAAAGATAAACATCATTATTGGATATGTTACTATACATTTGTTTTATATACTTTATTAATAAATTTTAAAATAATGTAATATTTACTTGCCAGATGGCCTAATGTATATACTAAAAAAAATGTTAACTATACGTGAATGCAAGTAATAGGTTAA
>JXSR01S074779.1:16993-32287 GCA_000969725.1 Ophiothrix spiculata | reverse complement strand
ATTTGAAATGCATATATCTAAAAAACTGTTCAACGGATCAATGTTGTTAAACACTAAGGCCCGTATTCCAAAAAGATGTTTAGCTAGACCATTGTTTAACTGAGCATCAACTGTCCAGGAATGACACGCATCATTACAGTTGTGCTGTTGACGAGAAATAAAACCTTGATTTAGCTAAACACCTTTCTGGAATACGGGCCTAAATGTATTTAAAGTAAATTAGTTACATATTCAACCACAGATCTTTAAAAAACGGGGATGGTGGTCGGCTGCATTTGTTTGAAGCAATGTTTGTGTTGGTGCCGAGACAATCCAACAGGCAATTACGTGTAGTCTTCTGTTATACTCCACAATCTATTCAGTAGGCTTTCAAAAAGGTTCATTGACCAACCGCGTCACTAGAGTGTAAACTTTTAAGTCACCTGTGCGTAGCCTCTTGACTCATCGGTATTGCAAATATACGTTTAATATAACCAAGTGAATGTTTAAATAACATTCCTTATACAATTTTCGCAAAGAATTGCCACGGTAAAAGCTCCTCGTTTTATTTATCATAATGTGTTATGTATTATTCTTTTACTTTCACCGTGGTATTTATTTGCAATAAATATTTTAGTATCACCATGTTGTATGTTTAAAAAAAAATGAAGGAGTCTAAATGAATATTTGATGGTAATTGATTTAGAACCCCGCGCTATTCAAACATAATGATCCAAATAATTTCAACTCACACAGAGAATTGAGATTATATCGATGTTTTTTTGTATTTGTACAGAATTCGCAATCACCGTTTTTAAAGATCTGTGATTCAACACATTACCAATTAAATGTATTTAAGATAAAGTCCATACCAAATTAAGCTAGCAGTTATCAATCCGAATCGGCTTCTGTTTCGACTCAGCTCAACACCATGTCATAAGCATTCAAACCAGACTTCACTATACAGGATGTCACAATAAAAATGCATCACTTTTATTTTTGATCATATCTCAGAAACCAATAAACAAAATTTAAAACCTTTGATATAGTAATACGCAGTATAGTTTAGTCTTTCATCGGTAAACATTTTGAGCAAAATCCGTTAAGGCGTTCTTGTGAAAACGAGAATGTTGTAATTGAACCTGATTTTACTCCATTCCAAGGAGTGTACCATCATGTTAATAATGCAAATCTTTGGTTACTGTTTATCAATTTATTTTAAACTTGCAAGACAGACACTAAGAGATCACAAAATATGGCACATAAATTTAAAATATGATTTTGATATATTTTCAGCACTGGAAGTAACACCGCAATTCATTTTGTAGGTTTTACTGTTTTGCAGCGTTAAATAAATAAATAATAAAAAAAAACACGGTTTCTCAAGAAAACTTAACCAAGGCACAGATTTCCTGTAATTGAAAGTCAATTTCAGAAATATTTTGTATCTTCTAGGTTTTGAACTTTTTTCATAAAAAAGAAAATCTTTATGACGGTCACTTTGCACAGCGCAGAGAAAACGTTTAAAATATAACATTGTCAACATATTCAAATCAAAATAACAAAGCAGTTATTCACTTTCTTTGAAACGGTGAATGTCTGTTAGTCCATGATAGCTCACGTTGTATTAATTTTGATACAAATTTAAGTTAGGTTCAATTAACTCTGCCTTTCACATGTCCACAATCAGTTTCCAGGTACTTCTGTGCTCTTATCGTCATGATCCTGGCCCAATGCTACGTTCTAAATCCCGGACAATGATGGGAGTCGAGTAGTAGTTGTTTTTTTTCTGTGAGGGTGTTTATCCTGGAATAAAATGAGTTTTCCATCTAGAGTAGGCCTACTACTGTGGTGACTTGGTCATGTCAGATCGATGACGGTTTCAAATATGAGTTACTGTGGTAAACTCTATTGGAAAGGGTAAAATTGAGTCTTCTTATAAAATTCTAGTTTTTTTCAAGAACGGTTTGACGAATTTTGCCCAAAATTTCACTAATGAAAGACTAAACTATACTACTTAATACTATTTAAGTTTTGATGCATTTTTATTGGGACACCCTGTACAGGTTTTTTTTTTTCGTACAAAGTGTCTGACTAATTTCCCCATACCTTAAGCATATCGGTAGTATTTTTAACACCGAAGTAGGGGAACAAACTGTGTAGGCTTTTTCCTGGCTTCTACCAACGATCGATAACAAGTGACATGCAGTACTACATCCCAATATCAATTGTATTTTATTCATAATGCAACCTTTTAATGCTTTATTATTAAGTACGTATTAAAAACTTCACCGCCTGTTTTCATATTTATATACAAGAAGGGTAACAGCAATTTGTCATCCGCATTATATGTTTTACGACCGAATAAACAAATAAATCTCATTATTAAATTTGTCAGGCTTTTCGGTAACCTTAATCTAACACACTCTGTCATATAACAAATTATCAAAATTGGTAAGATAAATTGTATATAATAAAAATGAAATATGTCGATATAACGAAATCATGGCAACAGTTGTTATTACCAGGGAAAAGTATTATTTCGTTGACCTACATTTCTGAAGGTATGCTTGTGTTCTGCTCGGATTTATAATAAAGTTAAGCACCCCAGTTTACTCAGTATGCACATTAGGCTAATGCACATTAACATTTAACATTGCAATTATAGTTGTTTATTTTACCTTCAGGCTGCAGAGTAAAGTAAACTGATGCTGTAGTCATCTGGGAATGGTGTGTGATATTTGTCTAGACATTGCAGCTAAAACAAAACATGATAATGCCATGTAAGAATAACAATCTCAGCATGCAAGAATAGATGTTGCACCTTATATTGTTTTGTTGTTCATATAAAGTAGGTATTAATGTTTTTATCTTATATACTAATTGAATTTGCTAATTTCTTCAGATTTAGTATTTGTTAATTCCTTTCAGTTCTTTTATATATGTTGAACCATAAGTCATGCGTGTGTTACATGCGATCGAGAAACATGTGGCAAAGTGAAACATTTTCACAAGTTTAACATAGGCATAATTATGTGCGTTATGAAAGATATCGTTACAATTATAGCCTTTAAATACGTAAACTGACATTTTCTGCTTACCAATGTAAGCCTACACATCAAGTGCAGATTTTGTAAGCGTAACAAAGCAACAAATTTACATAATTTTGAATGTATTTGGTTTCTTCAGTTTGAATCAGTTATGCTTCATTTAACATGCGGATTCACCATGCTCACCTTCGATATTCAGTTAAATATCAGAAGTATTCTTTTAAAGATTTTTTGTTTAATAACAGCACAGATGATAATTTGGAATGTTTTTCGTTCACATATAAATTGCAAAAGAGGTAGCTTTAGATTTTTTATTTGTAACGCACAACAACAAAGGTATATGTTCAATAATGCTTAGAGATACAAGCAAAATCGACTTGTAGATAATATAGAAAGTATAAACTATTACAAAGTTTTAGTATTTATTCATCGCTTCAACAATAAATTTGTCATTTTTTATCAAAAAAACTATGTATCTTTTATAAACCCATTTTTTCATTAAAAATATAGATATGTAATGTGTCAGAAAATACCTTCAACTCTGCCTTTCGATGTGGTGCGGAACGTACTTGTTTACCAATTATTTCTGCTTATATTGCAGTAAATGCCAAACCAAATGGTAATTAACAATTGATACAGGCATCATTTCAGATTGAAACTAGTACATCGTTAAGTAGAGCGAAACTAGTACATCAATTCCCCTTGACAAGGGATCGTGGCAGTTATTATCGTCATTATTATGTATCTGTGCTGCAGACGATAAAAGGAAGCATAGCAATTCACAAACAGTGACAGTTACTTTGCTGCTTCCTTTTCGTTTCATTAACATACCACCTTTAAATTATACTAGGATAAATATCTAAAGACCAGCCTTAATTTTAATTGAAACATCATATGAGACCACCCATCTCAAACAAGCCGTAAATACAGTAAGCTTCGTGATTTTCGTAATAAGGACACTTTTTGTGCTTACTTCCGATTGTTTCCTTGAGTAAAACGAACACTTCGTATGTTTACATACATCTTGATCACAGTTTACTAAACATAAATATTTTTTAGATGGCGACAATCGACCAAAATTTGAGTGATTTCTGACTCTTTGAAATATGTTATTTTGTAGAAATATTATTTTTTATGAAAAATGAAATCACGTTTTTGAACTAAAATATTGTTTTTTTGCTAGTTTTGTGACAAATTTCGCTAGTTTTCTAGTATGGATTATAAATTCAACAAACACGTCTGGAGCTATGAAAAATGCCAACTTTGCCCAGATTTTGCCAACTTTGCTCGATAATAACGGGACTTTTATCGTCATTTTTCGGAATTTCAAGTAACTGAACAGCATTACAGCATCACCCATAATGCAGTTCAATTTAGTGTGGATTTTTTCCGCTGAACATCCAATTAGTTCATTCATGCCCACTGAGCTGTTACTATGTATTGTAGGAAAGTCTTAAATCATCCTCTGGCTATTTGCCAAGAATGTGTTTGTGGTGTGGAAGGTAATTACCAAATGATTACGATATAAACGTATTGTAATACATCAGATCCGTGACAACATTGTTCGTGGGGAGGCAGTCATATTTGAAATGGATGCAGGTGTAAGGCCCACGCTCAGACAGGCTAGGGCATTCGGTAAGAGCATGCTCAAACAATGAGGGGTCAGTGGGTGAGAGCATGATTTTTGGCATTCGGTGAGAGAAAAATACAAAAATTTGAGGTCTTATTGGTCTCAAAATGATGGGTCATTGGGTAAGAGCACGATTTTTGGTATGAGTGAAATTTGGCATTCGGTGAGAGAAAAATATAAAGATTTATGGGGTCTTTGGGTGAGAGCACATGCAATTATAAAAAATAAGGGGTCTACGGTGTCAGCGATACTGAAAAGGGGGTCTTTTGAGCCTTACATATGCGTCACCTCAAGAGTGGGGCTGCCTTCCCTCCGGGCGACTTGTCAAGCTTTAACAGAGGGACACGATGTCAAGGCAACGAACCAAGGTTAGACAAGAATATATATTCGGAGTGAGCTAAAGCCGTTGGTTGTGATTGTTGTTTGCTCCAGTAAGCATAAAAGTATTTTGGTACATCGCTAATAGGGAAATATTGCTGTGGTACGCTCTTCGTAACGGGTACGTTACTTCTCAGCCGTTTCAGCCAAGCTTTTCAACGCCATTAACAGCTCCTTGTTTTCTTCCAGGTTCTCAACCCGTTTAGAAAACTGTTGACGCCATTTTGGAGATGTTCCTAAAACAAAACAAAATGGTCAAACAACAAATTATTAGAGACTCAGTTTCATAATGTATGCCAAAAGTTGTGAAAGTCGGCTATATGTATGTAGGCAGAATCTAGCAGTGACCATGACATTCCAGCATCGCGTTGTTGAAAAAGGTCCGTCATCTTAAGAGCAGTTAAACATCCAAACAGAGGTACTAGTGTTAAGTAATGAAGCACGATGTGCAATAAAGCATACGATCATTGCAAATCTTCTTCATATATATCAGCAACTAAGGATTTGTAAAGAGTATTGCTTCGAGTATATCATTAAGCGGGGGAAATTTTAATTTCCTACGCGTTACGGTGATAAATACAGCTGTTTGGAAGAACTTTATGACTAGATTTTAATCTAGGAGAAATTGTGTTGCTTCATACTAAAATAAACAACATGATTTCAATTAGAGCACGTTATGTGAATTCATTTTAATCGCGCTCAACTTAATTGATATTCTTAAAAAAAACAGTGTCTCTGTCACAGTTTATTACCATAAACGTGGTAAGGCTAATAAAACATCAACCCTCTATAAAACATACACTTTACTGGTATAAGCTTTACCAGCAGCTTAACCCTTATTCTCCGATGGGTGGGGGGTTGTTGCAAAAGCAACCGGCCCCATGCATTTGGGTAATCTCGTTTTCATCCTTTGTGGTCATTTTGATGCGACAACTAGGGGGTACCATGTAAGGTGGGGTTAGGGTATGCCGTCAAAGTTGGGGTGTAGGCAGGGTGGGGGGGATGAAATCCTGGACATTTTCAAGTCGCCATTTTGAAAAATGTATGCACGCTATAGGACTCAAACTTACAAGACATGTTTGAATCATCATTTCCCTTCTTATTTAGTTATTTAGCAAAAAACCGTACCAGAATTCTTTATAGGAAAATTTCGATTTTCCAATCCAAAAGTACTTTATGTTGACTTTGGTGCACCCTTCCCCTTAATGTGCTTTGTTTGGTTTTTGTATATGTATTGTATCACTTTTTGTATTTTTGTTGTGTATTTAAAACCTTAAGTTTCAGGGGATGGTCACTTTATTCACAAAAAGGCCTGAAGGGGGATGGTCCCTTCAGGCCTTTTTGGCCTTTTGAACATTCCCGCAATATCATTGTCGTGTTTTTTTTAATTGTTTTTAACAGTATATTTATGTATGATATTGTGAATAAAGTGATTTGATTTGATTTGAATTAGAGAAAAATTACGCTATATGAAATACAATGAACAATGAACAACAATTTTGAGAAAACAGCTTCTGATTATCAGTATAAAGAAATTATTTTTACAGCATTTGTATTCTTTCGTCCCTATACAGCCGTGAAAGAGCAAACTTATTTTTGGGCTGCATGTGAAAATACATCCCAAGCTCGTAATTTTCCCGAAATTGATTCCTTGCTAGGTTGGCAATCCATATGTTTCATTTAGAAAACATGCAAAGAAATGATCGAAAACATAAAATGTATCTTTATGTTCTGAGGAAAATAAACTGAAAATATAGGGCTTCTGATCTTTGAACGCATTTATGTAAGTTTTACTTTTTGGCCACATTTGACGGACCATAACTTGAATTCTGGAAACCGTTTCACGTTCAATTTACAATAGTAAAAGGCTGAATTTACTGCTTGTTTGGGAAGAACGGTTACGTATTATCCAGAAATGATAATTTGAAAAAGTAATACTTTAGGTCCCATCAAAAACTATACCCTAACCCTAACCCTAACCCTAAACCCTAAAAGTAACCCTAAAAGTAACCCTAACCCTAATCCTACACCCTAACCCTAACCCTAACCCTAAATTAAACCTAACCCTAACACTAACCCTAAACCCTAACCCTAAAATTATGGATGGGACCTAAAGTACACTTTGTCCGATAATTTTATCTGTATTTATATCGACACTTTTTAAAAACATTTCTTCGGGGTATCAATAGAGTATCACGGAACGCGAACGCCTCTGAAAGCTAATAAAAACCACAGAAGGGCGTTGATAAATCAAATATTCAAAATTCAAAAATCAAGACATCCGGAGTGACGTAGTCCCAACCCCAAATAATTGTAGTTGGACAAAAGCAGTCAGAAAAGTTAAAACTCGAGTTCTTCGAGTGACGTCCAAATGAATTTCCGTAAACAATTCACGAGGGTGTCAAATGACCGTATCGCGATGTTTGAAGGAGACCTGAATCTGAAATATTTGTGAAGGGAGATGCGAATTTTTATTTATTTTCCCAATGTAAAAAGCAACATAAAAAATAGGAAATAAACTGCAGTCTTGTATAAGTTATGATCGCTTTCATTGGCGTAAATTCGTTTTTTTGAAATTTTGGTACTAAAATATTGCTCATATTTTCCTCATAAGCCATGTGAGATATTACGGCTGAGTTATGCTCCGTTTTGGAGATATATATGAAAATATATCTAATTATTATTACCATAATTAATCTTACACAATAACGTATAGGCGATTCTGAAATACAAAATTACGGGTAAAATCATAACAGTTTTACCGATTCAGACGAAATGTGAAACTTAGAGAGCTTTAGTGGTAATCTTTGACGGGACACTGAAAAACCCAATTTTGAAAAATCGGACCAAGCTCCTTGAACTGTATGTATCTGCCACGTCTAGTTCAGAGTATTGATTCGAGGTACCGATGTCTACTTTGTCTGTCCATCTATACGCATGTAACCTTACATGACACTGTCAAGGCATAGAACATTTATTAGTTCCTAGGTTTGGATGTTGGATTTGGTAACCAATGTAGCATTAGGTTTCGGTCAAGCAATACTTTTTCCGTTAATAATATCGACTCTCCTTCGATATAGAAATTTTAATATGTGAAATAGGGGACGGTATGGTGATTTTACCGTGATATATTCAATACATATGTTTATTTTAAGTGAAACAGGCGATTGTGCAGCATGCAAAAATTCCTTTAAGGATGAAATGCCATAATAAAACCAAACAATATCGATCTTTTAGAAAGATACGTTGTGGCCTACTGCGTTATCTGCAGCTTTTAACAAAAGTACACATTGATATATAAAAATATTAATGTCTTGTGACTGGTTTATGTAGATGTAGTTGATTGACAGATAGATAAATGCTTATAAGCCTACATAATATTCTATTTGTTTTGTGAAAATGCTCCTTGTGTCTTTGTAGGAAAATATCATCTTCCTTTCTTTGCAAAAATACTAAAAATAGAAATAAATCATGCGAATCGTGCAGCTCTGTGGCGTTTATTATTTGAATTATTCGCAAAGAATCGTGAAATGTTTAAACTTGATTATAATCTTCGGTTAAATAATGCTCTCTATTCTGTTAAACATGACCTTTTTATCGTCATGGGGCATTTGGCAATGTTTTATGGCTGGTACAAATATATTGCAATTCAAGCAAAGGTGGGGGAATTAATAGGGGTGTGGATATTGGGGCGGCAACGGGTAATGGCGCACGAAACTCTACATATTTTGATTTATAGGGATTTAATTGACAATAAAAATTGCATTGAATGATTTTCACTTAGAGGAGCTTTTTCGAAATTAAGTTTTTATTGTAATAATGAAGATGACAACTCAAAATATTTAAGTGTATAATTTAAGCTCAATCGGTCAAACCGTTTTGATTTAATAGGCGATTGTGTATTTCGGAGCCGCCAATACGTTACTGTGTAAAATTGATTATGGTTACCATAATTAGACACATTTCCATGTATATCTCCAAAAACGAAACGTAATTCAGCCAATTTCACATGGGTTCTGAGAAAATATGAGCAATATCATGGTACCAAAATCTCAAAAAGTTTGAAAAAAAGTTGAGGCAATCGGACCAGTCTCCTTTAACAGTTGAAGCAGGAGCTAGTAAATGTAATACTGATAGCGTATCTGAAGATGCACTTTGCTGAATACACTTATATATCAACTCCGTCGATAGTGCAGATTACGGAAATGCTATTTATTTGTTTGTATATTTGCCGCGGCACATCAAAATGTACAACATTGCGGCAAATTCAGTTTTGAGACACGGCCGGTAAACGTTAAGTGACAGAAAAGGGTATAAAGGTCGAGTGTATACTTTCAACAAATCATTTCTATTAGTATGAAAAGGTATTAAAACTATGAAAAATGTCAGATCCAATTCTTGCTCAATATGCCGTGGGACAGTCACCTAAGCAGGAAATACTTCCATTGCCACCACTCAAATTTGGATTTATATAGTAGATTTTGACTGTGTTTTGACATTTGAATGATTATTATCTATCTATACCTATCTATATTCTTTAGAATGGATGCCAAGTTGCTAAGCTGTAATAACTTGTAGAGGGATATAAAATAACATAAAGTAAAATTAAGACATGGTAAACAAAGCTTACTCTATAAAATCAGAATATTGATACAATCCAACAATTAAAGTGACATATACATGTATATGCTAATGGTTGCTAAATCCGGAGGCCATCCCCTTGTACGAAGGGTACCTAGGAGTATAGAATTAATTGAACAAAATAATATGTATTGATTAGATGTTGACCGCAGGCGAAATTATCTTTAAAGTTTGTATTTTAAGTTTGGTTGAAATCAAAAGCATCAAAAATGCAAGCTTTGATTATTTGAAGTGATACTGGTAGTTTTTATAATCCAAAGCATTTTTAGTTTCATTAAACAACTTGAATTTCAATCGTGTATTACTAGGATATTATGCTAGGCTGATGGTTGTTATTTTTATTTGTTTATGTTTTTTCTTTTGTTTTGAACCAACATGCATATTAACACAACTGTGCCATATTAAATAGGAATAATCAGGCTCTTAGCCGAAAACAATAACTTAACTCTGAGTTTTGAATAAAAAATATACCTGTCGATTTGCACTTTATTTTTTATACACTGAAAATTGTGTTTCATCACTTGACAAATAATAAGTTGTCATGAAAATAGTCTAGTATGACAAACTGTAATTTGCCGTGGAATTCGTCATACTAGTATTGAACGACGAATTATAATTCGTCATGAAAAACGGTCTAGTATGACGACTTTCTCATGACAATTAGTCATGCTGAAAAATTAGTTTGACATGAATAACAAATAATTTGTCATGCACAAAAATTAATTTGTCATGCAAGAATAATAATTTGTCACTTAATTTGTCAAGTGACACTAGTTTTTCAGAGGTTTTGTTTTCGGTAGACTAATTCCATTTAAGTATGGCTCAATCCATGTGAAATCAACTAGACGAAACACTCAGGTTCTGCTTGCAGGTTTTGCAATGGCTGTCTGGTCTAGTCAATCCAGATGGACCTCGCAAGCGAACGCGAAGCGTGCGCCTACGTCGCTCGCTTGTGGGGTCCATCTAGATGGACTAGTCTGGTCAGAATCTGATGATGAAGTATGATGAGTAATGAGTATGGGAATTCTGAGCCCAGTAGTGTTGTTCTGTCCGGTGATGATAAGCTAGGCACAAACCTAACCTGGAATTAAAGAGTTGTTCTATCCGAATCGAAAGATGTGTTGTCGCTAATTGTCCTCCTGTGCAATCGACTCGAGAATAAAACGCCACGCCACTTCTTGAAGGTACGGAAACCCGTTACATACGATATAATTCGTCATGCAAATTCGTCAGCTCTCAGGTATGGTTAGTCGTGCTCAAAGAAGTTTGTCAACATAGTTTGTCATGCGTACATTAATTCGTCTTGACCTTAGCTCATGACGATATGCATTTGTCAATTAACGAAAAGTGCATTTGTCAATCGTTCAAACTCGTCCTCCACAGATTGTAATTCGTACAGTTATTAAATTAATTTGTCCTGCATTTGTTTTCGTTTGTCATGCGCCCGCAAATATCGTCAAGCGACGAATATGGGGAAATTGACTTGCATGACTAATTTATAACCCCTGTTTGACGACTTTTCCACGTTTTACGAAATAATGTTTTCATTGTACAGTGTTAAAGTTGAAGTCAAACAGCTGAATATTTACATCGATGGTCTCTTGGCAATTGAATATAAATTCAATTTTAATTTAAGGTTGACATTTAATACAATAAAAAGTTGTTTTCTGGAAAAAAACAAAAACAATATTTGACAATAAAGTAAAACCTCAAAAGACTGAAAAGCAATATTGTTTTTCACAACATCAAAGTTAATTGAAATACCCGTATATAATACATCTATTTAACATCAGACACAATTCCGAGTAGTATTTTATCAGATGGATTAGTTTTGTATATAACTGGAGGTTACATAAACATCAAGTTGACGATGTTCTCTCAGGAGGATCATGATAGGTGACATAGATAAACATCTCACAGACACATGGGGCGCGGTCTGCCTGTGATATCTTATTACTTCAACCTAATATCATGATAGTCCGTGTTATCACTAACTGATAGGCTTTATTAACATTTCAAGTTAACTCTGCTTTAAACATGATATTTGTTTGATAAGAATATGTATAGGTTAACATGTTTTATTTTATTTTGAAGAATATTTGTTTGATAAGAATATGTATAGGTTAACATGTTTTATTTTATTTTGAAGAATTTTAGATACATAAACTGAATAAAACAATACTGAGCTATTTTGAAAACAAACTTGCAATCCCGGGCTTGCAATGCTAAATAACAACATTTATGGATTTAACATCAAAACGTAAATAAACTCACGACTATTTACAATCCATATAAAGAAGAACAGAAAACTTGTTTTTCATGTGAGTCTTGAGAACGTCGAGAGAAACATCTCGAAGGCAAATATTTTACCAGAGTTCTTTCTACGGTACTTTATACACCACTCCGTCTGTTCAAACATCCTTTGACTTTGATTTCAAATCTGTATAAATCGTTAGCCGATAGTGGTGCGTATGCCAGGTTTTCATTAAATTTCCAAACTGCAAAATCATAATCTTTTGAAAAATTACTGGGCCACAAATTGTACTACCGTTTAACTTCCTTATTACTCTCTATAACGAATACATAAGCCTTAGTTGATTAATGCATTTCGTATTACCTTCGTGGAATCATCCTCACTTCTTATTTATTTAAACGTGATATCTTAGCGGAGCACATCATATACGATGCCTGATAATCTATGTAATGTGTAGATATCAAGTTAAAATGTAATCCACTTAATGTTGAATGTTCAATTATTAAGATACTGTACGAATTTGTTATATTGTTATATATTAAAACTGTTATATATGTCTCTGCGTTATACATTTGAAGTATTCTTTATGTTGATAGCTTAATATCAACTTTTAGTTAATGTGGCATGGTTTTGTTTTTGACCAGTTTCTTCTTTCTTTCTTCTTCTTCTTCTGATTATTGTAACCTTCCCAATACATTTAATATATCAGTAGTATTTTTACCTCCGAAGTAGGGGGAAAACTGGTTAAAATTCTTTAATCAAATTGTGCAGGCTTGATCCTGGCTTCTACCAACGATCGATAATAAGTGAAATACTCTAAACCGAATAAACAAATAATGAATAAATCTGATTCTTAAATTTGTTAGGCTTTTCGGTAACCTTTAAATTGACGCACTTTGTCACATAATAAAGTACGTAAAATGGTAACATAAATATAAAAAAATATGTCGATATAACAAACTAATGACAGCAGTTTGTATCACCAGAAAAAAGTATTATTTCGTAGACCTACATTTTTGAAGGTATGTTTGTGTTCTGCTCGGATTTATAATAAAGTTCAGCACCTCTGTTTACTTAGTATGCATATTAACATTTAACATTGCAATTATACTTGTTTATTTTACTTTCAGGCTGCAGAGTAAAGTAAACTGATGCTGTACTCATCTGGGAATGGTGTGTGATATTTGTCTAGACATTGCAGCTAAAACAAAACATGATAATGCCATGTAAGAATAACAATCTCAGCATGCAAGAACAGACGTTGCGCTTTATATTGTTTTGTTGTTCATATAAAGTAGGTATCATCGTTTTTATCTTATATATTAATTACATTTGCTAATTTCTTCAGATTCATTGTTTGCCAATTCCTTTCAGTTCTTTTATATATGTTGAACCATAAGTCATGCGTGTGTTACACGCGATCGAGAAACATGTGGCAAAGTGAAACATTTTCACAAGTTTCATATAGGCATAATTATGTGCGTTATGAAAGATATCGTTACAATTATAGCCTAAATATATAAACTGACATTTTCTGCTTACCAATGTTAATCTACACACCTTAGTGCAGAGTTTGTAAGCGTAACAAAGCAACCAATATACATAATATTGAATGCATTTGGTTTCTTCAATTTGTTCTCAATGAGAAGTTCAGTTTAGAAGTACACACCAAGAAATGACGTATAATTTGATCCTCTTCACTCAATGGGAGTTTCTATATTCTTGTTTTTGGACTTGAATAAGAATTGAATGTACACATGTCAAAATGTTTTACCTCGGTGTTCTAATTACCCATATATCACAACATTTAGTTGGTGAGAAGTTCTTACTTCGGCGAGGAAGTCTTGTGACGCCCCGCCTTATGCTTCATTTAACATGTTGATTCACCATACTCGACATTCAGTTAAATATCAAAAATATTCTTGTAAAGAATGTTTGTTTAATAACAGCACAAATGATAATTTGGAATGTTTTTTGTTCACATGTAAATTGCAAAAGAGGTAACTTTAGGTTTTTATTTGTAACGCACAACAACAAAGGTACATGTTCAATAATGCTTAGAGATATAAGCAAAATCGACTTGTAGATAATATAGAAAATAAAAACTATTACAAAGTTTCAGTAGTTTTTCATACTAACTTCAGTAATAATTTTGTCATTTTTTTATCAAAAAAAACTATGTATCTTTTAAAAAATATAAATATGTAATGTGTCAAAATACATTCAACTAACCTTTCGATGTGGTGTGGAATGTGCCTGTTTACTAAATCATTTCTGCTTGTATAGTTTTACTACTTGATTGCAGTTAATGCCAAACAAAATGGTAATTAACAATTGATACGGGCATCATTTCAGATTGAAACTAGTACATCATTAAGTGGAGCGAAACTAGTACATCAATTCCCCTTGACAAGGGATCGTGGCAGTTATTATCGCCACTTTAATTGCCGCTGTGCTGCAGACGCTAATAGGAAGCATAGCAGTTCACAAACAGTGACAGTTACTTTGCTGCTTCCTTTTCGTTTCATTAACATACAGCCTTTAAATTATTAAGATAACTATTTAAATAACAGACTTAAGCTTAATTGAATACACCATATGAGAACATAGCAGTTCACAAACAGTGACAGTTACTTTGCTGCTTCCTTTTCGTTTCGTTAACATACAGCCTTTAAATTATTAAGATAACTATTTAAATAACAGACTTAAGCTTAATTGAATACACCATATGAGAACATTCATCTCAAACGAGTAAATGCAGTAAGCTTCATTTTGCTCTGCAAGATCGAAATTTGCCGAAATTGACTTTTTGACAGATTCACATATTTTGTGCATATTACAAAACACCAACAAAGTATAATTTCAAGAAAGTGATCGAAAATATGAAATATATCTGGTGATTTTGAAAACAATCAACATTAAATGTAGGGCGTACTAATTATTGAACGCGTTTATCTCAGTTATACATTTTATTTCCTTTAACGGACCATGAATTGACTTCTGGAAATCGAGTGAAGTTTGCTAAAGTATCATTTTAATCCTTATATGCAAATATTTTAAAAGGTGGAATGACAAGAGGCTGCATTTACGGCTGGTTTGGGATGGAATGTCACATATATGTGTTTGAAACAAAATCTTTATCCTTATGAAACAACGATAATTATATTTATAGATGCATTCAATACTTCTTAAAGTTTCATCCCAATTCCTACATCTTCTATTTTTAAATATTTATATATTATTATACGCGAAAAAATAATAGGGAATAGTCTATTTGTTTTTGATGAAAAGGGATAAAGGGATTTTATACAAATTGGTTTATTTAGTTCTATGTTAAAGAATTCAAGAGGCTGGAAGAATGG
>JXSR01S074779.1:1878-11928 GCA_000969725.1 Ophiothrix spiculata | reverse complement strand
ATTTAAGGTTTAAATTTAATACAATAAAAAGTTGTTTTCTGGAAAAAACAAAAACAATACTTCACTCTTAAAATTATCTTACTCTTGTTGAGTAAAAACTTACTCAACGGTCACAGCTCATTTTGTTGAGTAAAATCTTACTCAACGTTGAATAAACTTTACTCAACGTTGAATAAACTTTACTCAACGTTGGGTAAACTTTGCTCAACGTTAAGTAAGATGTGCTCAACATTGAGTGATATTGACTTAACCGAGTAAGATTTTACTCAACAATAAGCTGTGACCTTTTTACTCAACAAAGAGTAAAGTAATTTTTAGAGTGTTGGCAATAAAGTAAAACCTCAAAAGACTGAATAATAACATTGCTTTTCAAAACACAAAAATTAATTAAAATATCCTTATATAATGCATCTATTTAACATCAGACACAGTTCCGAGTAGTATTTTATCAGATAGATTAGTTTTCAGAACGCGTGGTTGTTTGGTATATGTATAACTTGAGGTTACATTAACATCAAGTTGACGTTGTTCTCCCAGGAGGATCATGATAGGTGACATAGATAAACATTTCACAGAAATATGGGGCGCGGTCTGCCTGTCAAATCTTATTACCTCAACCCAATTTTATGTCGCCATTTTGAAAAATATATACATGCCATGAAGCTGAAATGTGCAGAGCATGTTACAATTATCATTTACCTTCTTAATCAGCAACCCCCCCCCCCCGAATGAAATTTCATTGTTTAGAACTTTAATTGTTTTTATTTTGGTAGCCAATTTTCGCAAAAATCCCGTTCCGGGCGAGCCTAAGACGTCATAATTTCGCCTTCGTCGATTTTTGTGATCTTGTCATCATTGAATAATGGAGGACATACCTATTTACTGATTGCAAAACCAAGTGCATAAGCGGTTCCGTTTAAGAAATTTAGAGAGGGGGAGGTTGCAACAACCCCTTCCGTGGTAGACGTGTTACAAAAAATAGCTTGGGTAGACGAGGGTTAATTTTGTCGAAAGGCAAAGCCCAGAGAAAAGAAATACCAAAACATTCCTCATATTTTTCTCATGTGAAATATTACAGCTGAAACGTGTCACGTTTCGGAGATATAAGTGAAAATGTGTTAAATAATTGTAACCATACAATTACTGACACGGTCAAGTATTAGACTAGCTGCAAGTCTATGATCTGCAAATTTCACTTATCCTGTCCCTTTCTTCGTAATTGTCTGATTAGCTTCTTTTTCTAATAATAATACTAGTAGTTGTTTTCAATTCAACCCAAATAAACAAAAATCTACACGTCCAAAGCTTGATATTCTCAGCTTGTACATTATTCATACATAACCCTCAACAAACCGTGCTATAAACATAATGCTGTTGCATTTGTGATTAAACCACATGAATGGTCATTCCCTAATTCTGACTGGCAAATCCCTAAGTCCAATTGAAGGGAAGGGAGAATCACGATATGAGACCACATCTGTGATTTGTGATATAAATAGACCAGATAGGGGTAAAATATTAGTAGGCTTATGTTGGTTGCCAATTGGGTTCAACTAGATATTTGAGGGTTGATGTCTGAGACTTGTGTATAATATTCAATAAGAATGAAAGAAATTGCCAAAATAGCCTTGAATCAAGGCTATCAAGTATAGGCAAGTGGACAATACAAAATTACTCAGAAAATCGATTTAACTGAAATTTAAAATTGAAGCATCTTAAGTAGTGATCTTTCATATGACAGTGAAAACTAAAATTGAAATATCGGACCATGATGTACCTTTAAGGTTTTCAGATAATACAAAATCACCATCATCACATATACACTTTTAACAAAACCTCCTACATCGTGTTAATATAGGTTCTAAGCACCCTCGTATTCTGTACAAATACTAAAGTAAACAGCTATTCTAAGTAAAAATAAAAATAAAAAAAGATACCGTAAAAAGATAAGATACTATTTGGTTATAATATAAACGAAAGATTCATGTTGACAATTTTCTAAATATATTTTTTTTAATGAATAACCTTAGCTGTTTTAATGACTTTTGTTGCTCATTTATGATGCTTAGTGTCAGTGGTGCCTTAATCATTAAAAGTTCTTGCGGCAGGGATATCAATCATTTTGATTATGCGGCTGTGTATTCTAAGTATGGGATCTGCTCAAACAAGGTGACTGGAATTCCACTGCACCATCGGAGCGGTTGCAAGTCGTCGTCGATTTCTGCCTATTTATCACGCTCTTTGTCAATGACAAACATACAGTGTGTTTCAGAAAAAAACATTACAATCTTTGCATGCAGTTTTCGTAGGTTTAACGGACAGTCAGGAAGTATGTATACATATCATTTTATAGTCCATGAATTGAACTTATAGAATCTGTTTGTTTCATTTCGATCAGTATTGAACAACAAAAGTTACGTTTTATCAAATATTTTGCTGTACAATCTCCTGGTCCAATTTTACGATTTATCTTGAATAAAGTTTTATTGAGCAATGTCATTGATCTGCTCACTCAACCGTAAAATTCATTTTGCATATGCTATCATTTATCTATGCTGAAAAAAAAAACACATTTGTTGAAAAAATAAGACAGATATGATACATTTTCCAAGGTTGCCCATGCTTATTCAATTCAGAAACATCTCTGCTTTATGAGCAAAAATCATGAAATTGAACCAGACAAAAATCCAACCAAAAATTTGATAAAACGTAACTTTTGTTGTACACAACCCATTGAAATGAAACAAACGATGTCTGATTCAATTCATGGACAATAAAGTAAAATGTTTACTTACTTTCTGACTGTCTCCGTTAAACCTAGAACAATTAAATGCAAAGTTGTTTCAGGTTTTTTTCTGGGAGACCCTGTAGCGTATACGGACATTTAATCCAACAAAGTAACATAGGTCCAATAGGATTCTTAGTCCTATTAAAAAAAATATTTAGAAGTAAAATCAATGCTAAGTACTTTTAATGTCCAGGTTAAGACTATTATTCCTAGGGACAGTGATCCGAAGGACCCCTGAGGCTAGGAATGACAGTTCCCCCGACTATAATATCAGGACGACCATTGGCGCTATCACCGATACCCATGTGACACCTGGGTGGAAAGGAGCCATGAGGGTAAGTATCATGCTCAAGGACACTACACGCGCATACCGGATTCGGCCCAAGTCGGGGACCACGCTAGGTCACGCATGTCCCATGTAATTCGCACAATATGTTAATTCAGCATCTTGGTCATGAACCTTGTCTATTGGTGATATTTCTTGTCATCTGTTAATTATGTGGATTGTCAAGTACTTTGATATATCACGTTGTTATACATTAGGACTTGAAGTTGAGACAACGAAATACATATTATTGTATATTACCTGCGGATGAAAAGCTAATTAGAGGATACATACAGCTATGTGTAAACAGGCGAATGATTTCCCGTAGTTTTATATATTAAATAGGAATAATCAGGCTCTCAACTGAAACCGATAACTTAACTCTTAGTTTTGAACTAAAGATATACCTTTCGATTTGCTGCATTATTTTTTGTACAGTGTTTAAGTTGAAGTAAAAAAGCTGAATATTTATATCGATGGTCTCTTGGCAATTGAATATAAATTCAATTTTAATTTAAGGTTGAAATTTAATATAATAAAAAGTTAATTTCTGGAAAAAACTAAAACAATATTTGACGATAAAGTAAAACCTCAAAAGTCTGAATAGCAATATTGTTTTTCACAACACTAAAGTTAATTAAAATACTCTTATATAATACATTTATTTAACATCGGACACAATTCCGAGTAGTATTTTATCAGATGGATTAGTTTTCAGAACGCGTGGATGTTTGGTATATAACTGGAGGTTACATAAACATCAAGTTGACGCTGTTCTCTCAGGAGGATCATGATAGGTGACATAGATAAACATCTCACAGAAACACGGGGCGCGGTCTGCCAGTCATATCTTATTACTTCAACCTAAAATCCAAAGTTCGTGTTATCACTAACTGATAGGCTTTATTAACATTTTAAATTAACTCTGCTATAAACATGATATTTGTTTGATAAGAATATGTATAAGTTAACATGTTTTATTTAATTTTAGATAAAGTCAGTTGATATGATATGATATGATATATGATATGATATATGATATGATACATAAACTTACTAAAACAACGCTGAGCTATTTCGAAAACAAACTTGCAATGCTAAATAACAACAATTTTGGATTTTACATCAAAACGTAAATCAACCAACGACTATTTACCATACATATAAAGAAGAAAAGAAAAAACTTCTTTAAATTGAGTCTTTAGAACGTCGAGAGAAACATCTCGTAGGCAAGCAAAGACATGCAAGTGTTGAGATTAATTTTGTTGAAAGGCAAAGCCCAGACACAATATGTACAACAAGAGTAAACTCTCAAAAAAGGTCGTGACCTTAACATTTTAGCTGTTCATCGATTTTCAAAGATACAATAGTATGCATATTACATAGAAACAGGCAGTATTTGACCAATATGGTTAACAAACGAATAACATGGTTAACAAGTATCAAAATGTATCAGTAATTATCTCAAATAATGATTTTAGCGTTTGAATACTATGTTTTAAAACTTTTTTTTTAATTTTCTTGTAGTTTTTGTTATATACAACATCTTGATATAATAATAGAATGATAGACCACTGTCTACTTTGACCACGTTGACTCTGGAAAATAGTGTTAGGATAAAACATATTTGTTAATAAATATATATAAGGACAATATCGTATTGTTTTACCGGTTAACAAAATAATGTATAAGAAACTCGATACAATTATTTTCTAGTATGGCCTTTTCTTAATACTGCTTGGCATCCTTAAACACAATATTCGAGTGAAATGTTTTATTACAGTTCTTTCTATGGTACTTTATACACCACTCCGACTGTTTAAACATCCATGAACATTGATTGAATGCTGGTTCATTCAATCTACTAGTGCAATGTTTTCATTTGATGTTCTAATTTATTATTTTACAGTACCACATTGTAAATTGTTGCCATGAATTTTTAAAAAGTTTTATATGTATTTTGATGTATTTCTGTATGTGCAATTTTACATGTTTTTAATATTATAATAAAACATTTGTGTTAAAAATACCATGTAATTCAGCAATTTTACTGCATTTTAACTTTAAAAGTTTTGAATCATGAATACTTTGATTTCAAATCTTTATAAATCGTTAGCCCATAGTGATGCCAGATTTTCATCAAAATTCCAAACTGCAAAAGGATAATCTTTTGAAAAATTACTGGGCCACAAATTATTCTACTGTTTAACTTCCTTATTACTCTATATAACGAATACATAAGCCTTAGTTGATTAATGCATTTCGTATTACCTTCGTGGAATCATCCTCACGATTCCAAACTGCAAAAGGATAATCTTTTGAAAAATTACTGGGCCACAAATTATTCTACTGTTTAACTTCCTTATTACTCTATATAAAGAATATATAAGCCTTAGTTGGTTAATGCATTTTTTGTATAACCTTAATGAAATCATCCTCACGTATTATTTATTAAAACGTGATATCTTAGCGGAGCACATCATTCACGATGCCTGATAATCTATGTAATGTGTAGATATCAAGTGATAGCAACAATAAACCATGACAGTCAAGAATGTAATCCACTTAATGTTGAATGTTCAATTATTAAGATATTGTACGAATTTGTTATATTGTTATATATTCAAACTGTTATAAATGTCTCTGCGTTTACATTCGAAGTATTCTTTATTTTGATAGCTTAATATCAACTTTTTAGTTTGAATTACATTCTCCATCTCTTGTTAATGGTTTCTCCGCAACTTTTAGGAGAACACTTAAATGAAATGCAACCTAATATAATTTATTATGTGAAACGGCTTTTCTATGCTGTATGTATGCAGTTGGTAAACATTGGAAAAGTGTTGCTTTTAAGTCTTATGTTAAAACCATTTTTTCTAAGTATGTTCAGCATAATGCATATAAGTGCTGATTGTGGAAGGTCATTTACCAACTGGTACAAAAAGGTAAAGGAATAGGTGTTAAAAAAACATTTATAAATGGTTTGCAACCACAGATCTGATTTTTCATTATTATGTGTCCTGGGGTGTTATGGCATTGTTACAGAGCTGTCATCGAGACGTCTACACCTTTGTCTGTTTAGGTCAATGGTTTTCTTAAATAAGACTACCTTCTATACTACCTTGATAACAGCACATAGTAAATTCAGGTTTCTGAAACACAAATAGAAAGTAACATGTTTGGATCATAGGGCTATTATTTATTGCAAAATTACATCCTTTGCGGTCAAAAGTAAAGAAAAATATAACGTAAACAGACACAATTTACACGGTTTACATGCATGCTATGTCTCCATGCTTATTGTTCTCAAAAATAAAGACAATGTAAAAAAGGAAACAAATTTGTTTTAATAGCATACATGTGACTGATGTGATATAGGTTTTCAGCTAATACAAAATCGCCACATATATGTAGCACATATATTACAGTAATATTAGTGGGGATAAGGATATTTTAAAGACTTGTTAGACATTTAACCAGTTGGTGTTGTTTGAATCAAATTAATAGTCAAGGCTAACGTATAATCCATAGACTCTACTCTGAAGGATAATTTATTTCAAACTAAAAAAATTGATATAAAGCTATCAAAAAATAAAGAATACTTTGAATATATAACGCAGAGACATATATAATAGTTTGTATATATAACAATATAACAAAATGTGTACAGTATCTTAATAAATGAACATTCACGGTAAGTGTGTTACATTCTTGACTGTCATGGTTTACTGTTGCTATCACTTGATACCTACATATTACATAGATTATCAGGTATCGTGTATGATGTACTCCTCTAAGATATCACGTTTTAATAGATCAGTAGTGAGGATGATTCTACAAAGGTAATACGAAATACATTAATCAACTAGGGCTTATGTATAATTCATTCTATATACAGTAATAAATAAGATAAACCGTAGAATAATTTGTGGCCCAGTAATTTTTTGCTAAAAAATGTTATTGTGTTATAGATAAGTGTGTAAAATCATGTGATGAGAAATACCTCCATCACGATATTCTTGAGGGACACTAGCCGTATTTTCTAGCAGATGATATCAACAAATTAACACGTGATTAAAAATATAGCATTATACGTGGCATTTCTAGTTATTTTTTGTCAAAAATGCAAATTTGTTCTCAATGATAAATATAAACACACCTTATTGGCAAAACTAATTTTATTTTATCCAAAACCCCGTTTTCTAATAATAATAATAATAAAGCCATATTTGTGAGCGCAAATAACATAAAAACATCTCAATGCGCTATGAAAACATAAGAAACAAATGGAAAAGAACAAAAATTACACAGTGTAGGCAAAGTTGAAGAGGAATGTTTTAAGCTGACCCTTGAATTGATTAATGGTTGGCAAGCTACGGACATGGGATGGGAGGGCATTCCATAAAATTGGGGCAGCGACAGTGAACGAAGGCTCACCATAGGTCTTGGTGCGTGGGTTAATGACTATGAGATTATCATGTGGTCGTACACTGCCAGCCCTAAGGCTCCTAGGTTGTACATAGGGCCTGATAAGCTCAGTTACATAAGAAGGTGCAATGCCATGGAATGCTTTGTATGTAAGAAGAAGAATTGTGTAATTTATTCTTTGTTCAATTGGTAGCCAATGCAGCTGGTCACGGAGGATTGGGGTTATGTGGTCACGTTTCCTAGTGAGAGAGATTAAACGAGCAGCCATATTCTGGACTCTTTGGATTTTGTTGATTTCTTTTTGAGGAAGGCCATATAGAAGTGAATTGCAACTGTCAATTCTGCTTATTACAAAAGCCTGGATGAGTTTTTGAGTGGTGGGACGATCAAGGAATTTCCGTAACTTGCCAATTTTGCTCAGAGCAAAGGTAGCAGACCGACACAGATTATTGACATGTTGGCTCATTGTGAGATGTTCATCAAATATAACACCGAGATCTTTAACATGGTTAGTGGCTTCAACTGAGGATTCACAAATTTGTATTGAGGGGAACTGCCTAGGAGAAGCAAACCGAGATGTGAAACGAATAACTTCGGTCTTGCTGTCATTGAGAACAAGAAAGTTTGATAACATCTAACTGCATTACCCCCTTAAAATTGTAGGATTTCAATGTCCAGCCTTATGCGACATCTCTCGACCAAGGTCAATGCGATGGTGTATGAGATCAGGAAAAAATAATTTCCTCAAAATGTTATAACATTTGCATAAGACCTGAATACTGCCTGTACACTTTTAACAAAACCTACATCGTGTAAATGTTAGTTTTAGTACCCTTGTATTCTGTACAAATACCAAAATAAACAGCCATTCTAAATCATAAAGAAAAGGTTATGTAATAAAATAAGATACTATTTGTTTTAATATTAATGACAGATTAATGCTGAAGATTTTCCATATAGATTATTTTATGAATAGCTTTAGCTGTTTTAATGACTTTTGTTGCTCAATTATGATGCTTAGTGTCAGTGGTGCCTTTATCACCAATAGTTCTAGGGACAGAGACATCAATCATTTTTTTATGCGGTTGTTTATTCTGCAATGTTCTAAGCATGAGATCTGCTCCCAACAAAGTGACCGGAAAGTCTTGTATTTTGAAGGTTCGAGTTATAATCAAAATCGCCGTATTGTCAGCTGTCGAACGATATATAACAAACACATCTTTTTGAACTCGGAAATCGCTTGATGCGTACCATTACGCCAACTTAAAGAAAACATTGTTAAGTAACACATTAGTCAAACTATTATTAGTGATTCTATTCACTAAAGTCCATACATGCAGGTAGATACTACATGATTGTGTGCAAGTAAAAATTCTAAAAAGCCTTAAATAACTCAGTAACATTCCAACAAATCTTATTTAAAGAGAACTTTGGGAATTTCGTAAATCAGTCATGGAATGGACGTCTATTTCTACCTAACTTTCTAAAATGTCTTGGATTCCAAATATCCCCGCCAATCCATAATGTCATTAAAGTACTTTAGGTCAGAAAATTTCGCCGAAATCTGATATTCAGCAAAAATTGCCAAAATTTTAAAAAATGCTATAAAAGTCCAAAACATCGAATATTCAACTTTTTTTTCTAGTGAATACAGGAAATGATAGTTCTAACCCTACCTGTACGTTTCAGCTTCTTTAACAGTCTATATTTCTTTTCTTTTCAAGGGGGGGGGGTCTAGTTACCACCTTCTCTACCCATAGACTTTGATGGCTTACCCTACCCCATCTAAGGTGGTACCCATACTTTTTTTCATCAAAATAACCGCAAAGGATGTCATTTTGTTTTTCGTTTGGGGGCTATCGGTGACAATCCATGGGGGGTTACCACCGCCTCCATAGGTGGACGAGGGTTTAGTAAAAAATAAAATAACGTGAATGCAATATTTATTATAGACAATATGTAGGCCCTGTATGAAAAGCTAATATATTTTCCAGCACTTTTTAAACTTTTGAAAAATACCATACTTAATGATAAATTCGTTACCCTCTGTTCGGTCTCATGCAATAAGGAATATATCACTCGTATGAGAGTGTATCACATTCGGCCTTAATGATTGACTAATAACGAAGCGTAGTTACAGAAAATTGGCACTTTGTTAATAATGTAGAGGAAAACATGTTGTAGGCATGCAAAGATAAGCTATGTAAGTGTGAAGATTGATTTTGTTGAAAAACCGAGTTGAAATGCAATGCCAAGTCAATATTCAATATTCTTCGTCAATGAGCGTGAATTTACTTCCTTATAAGGAATATTTGGCCATACATTATGAGACAATATATGATAGCTCGTTAGCGTTACGTGCAGTGATCCCACGCGTTGAAAATTGCGACGCAGTGTTGATATACGCATAGACTCACCAGGTATACACTGTATGCAGCGCCCCATGAAGGAGCATTCGCACAGGGGACCCACGGCTTTACGTGACTGTCCGACCACGGAGCAAGTAGAG
>JXSR01S074777.1:57581-67705 GCA_000969725.1 Ophiothrix spiculata | reverse complement strand
CATGGTAAACCATGGTAAACATGGCAAGCCATGGTAAACTTTTACCACTGCCGATGGTAGTTTATTACCAAAAACAGGGCAATTGTTTACCATTTTAGTAGAGGTTAAGTTTACACAGAAGACGCGAGTTCCCTTTTTACCACGATATGAGTAATTATTTTTTACTGTGTAGTGCTATTGATATAAATTAAGTTATCGGGTTTATGAGCCTTAGGTTTGACATTTGTCTCATGGATAAGGTAAAGGAGACCCAAAATAAATTGTATGTATGGTAAGTTTACATACTAAATATTCAGTTCATGCCCAAGGGCTGTAAATGATATACTTTGGTCTTTAATGAGTATTTTTCGAGATAAAACTTGATCAGAAATTAAATTACTTGTTTGGAAACGAATTTGACAGTTCGACACTAAATTCCGGAACTAATTTAGCAACTTTTATGGACCGTTATTTTCTTTTTACATTTTATTTAGGTCAAACAATATTAATAAATGAACGCATCAAACAGCAGTGAATGCACAAGTTTGAATGCCAATTTATTAAAGCTTTACCAAGTGGCCGGGTTTCTACAATCCAGTCACATATGTTTGCCGCCGCGGGAAAAGGATGCACTTGTCGGATCGTACTTGTTGCTCATCGTAGCATATCGAATGTATACAATTAGTATACATCAGATATGCTGCATGTAGGAGACAACAACTGCGTCGTTTTGCAAGCAATGACATCTGTGGTTTTTTTTTCTTCTTTTATGTTGCTTTCAATATAGTCATTTCAACAAAATAAATGACATTTTTTTTATAGAAATTCACCGAATCCCAATTGAACAGAAACTTTTCTTATTTCACATCACACGTAATGACTCTAGTATCATTATAAGGAATAAATAAAGAAAGGAACCTGCGTAAAAATTGCACAGCTCATCAGACATCTTCAGGTCTAACTAGATGTTTTTGGTTACCCACATTGCTTCTAAAATTATGAATGCTTTTATTTGTTTATAAATCGTATAAATTGATGACATGATATTTGGCGCTTGGTATAGCCAATATTGTTTTCAATCTATTTCGACAGCTGTTAAAGTTATAAAAGTGTATCGTTCTTCACGTGTCGAATTTAAGTCTTTTCTGGACATTAGCAACCTGTATACCCTTCAACCTGTCTCCCTTTGCTGGTTGATACACCTTGTTCCCCGCTTTTCATGTCTCTAATGTCACAACATTCCTCATTGTCGTCACAAGGCTCGTACTTAACTTTGTCGTCATAAGCATCTTACTTCATGGTCGATTAATTAAGCGTCAATGATGTATAGATCCTTTTAACATTTTTTGTTTAATGCTTAACCATAGGGATTACCCTTGTGCAGAAGGAAAATGATACATGTTGACAAAATCAACGATATCTCTGGTTTGCATAGATGGATTTTCTTGAAATGTTCAACAATGATGGGCAAAGGCATGTACTTTAAAGTGATATAAGTTTTGAGAAGCATGTCTGAAAAACCTCCGAGAAAATCAGCTCTATTTCCATGCACAATGTTTATTGGGACACCCTGTACTGCCACTTTTTTATAATTGTAAAGTTATGTTCCACGAAAAAAACTCAAATAAAATTTCTTTACTATCATAATAATATTTATATGAAGACGTTTAGACGTTTTTTGTGCGTCTAGCTGTGTTCATATTCAGGTGCTTGAAAATAGGCAGCAACAAGTATTTACACTAGCCTGAGTAAATAATTGCCAGCATACAATGGCTTTGGCGAAAAGGAATTGGAATCCATTTTAAGAGTTTGCATAATAGCCGAAAAACGTGCATCTGTTCAACATCGTTCAATTACATTTCGTGTATGCTAATTATATCAAGAAATTCGATATTTCCATGCAGTGATAGTGAATTCCTATTTTATTGTGTCATAGAAGCATATAAGAAAGTAATGTTTTTTGTTTTTGTTTTTGTCAAAACTTGTTATAAAAATCAAATCACATTCATGCTAATAGATCTCATCCTAAATATGATTAATAACTGCTTGTGCATTCAATTAATCCCATTATTTTTAGATTGCAATAGTATCGGTTTGCTTGGACTGCCATATGATTGTTTTTAAAATAACAGTGTAAAGAAATAATTCGAATATTTGAATTTAAATCATTCTAATTGTGTAAGCGTAAGCTTATCTTTTTGGGAAGTATATTTTCTCAATAGTTAACGATTTGATTGAATGTGTGTAAAAACGTCATATCATAATACTATTATCATAATAATGATAATGCCAATATTCATCACTTAAATGACTGCCCTAGATTCTTCCCACTAATATTTTTACCAACATATTTTTTACATGAATCGATATAACATGTTTATAGTATTATAACCTACAAGTTGTTTTCCATGATTTTTTAGGAATATTTGAAAAAATCGCAGTTCTTTACCTACTTTAATTTTTGCCGTCGGTAGCAAAATATGGTGTGAAAACAGTGTTTCTAGTTTTAACACCTCAAAAGATCTTGATTCTACACTTGAGATGGGCAAATAAATTATTTTGGATGAAATTATTTCTCTTTTAATATGTATTAAATTATCTCCAGGAGTTTTGTTTGATCCTTTATCTGGTCATATTGCAGTTATCGCCCACTGCAAACTACACTGCAACCTTTGCATTGCTAAACCAAGTCGGAGATCTTTAACCAGGTTTAATTGACAAACAACGTAAGTTTATCTACCCGTCAAGGTCATACCAATTATCTCAATGGCGTACCATGCTCCAAAGGCGTGACCGCTGTCCCAGTATAACCTGGTTAACAAGGCATTACGTGTTTTTTTCAATGGACTTGATCAGGTACTTTGAATTATTGTATGCTAATGAGTATGGTGTCATGAGAACGAAAATTTCATTATCTTGATTGACATGTGTGTACGAAGTTGATAGCTTAAAGGATGCGAGCGTGGTGGACCAATGAAAGTGGGTATGTCGAAACTCCTTGGCACAGGAAATTTACACCTGAAATAGTGTGGGAAATCCGAATGAGCTGACCGGGGTCTTGTTACAAAATGTACCTAGTCAGGTTTGCCCTTTGGTCTTTTGAGTTCACAAAAAATATCACATGAAAGCTTAATAAATCAGGAACAAAATGGTAAATGTACGAAAAAAATCGGCTGGTCAGTTTTGATACAGCGATCTTGGTACGTTATCATCCTATACCCAAATCACCGGAAGATATCTCGGGGTCAAGCATCAATTACGACCGTTGTGTGTGTATTGTATAGGAAATGTTGCCGATAACTGCAATATGTATATCCATCCATCCAGGAACAAATTTGGGATTTAAAAAACACAGGACATTCACACTACAATGAAAGAATGATATATTGCAAATTAAATCTCCCTAATTTGAGACATTTCTGTGTAAATGTATGTATTTTTTTATATTTTAATACACTGTTAAGCTTTATTAAGAGTTTTTCCATAATTTTTTAATTCTAAGTGCAACCTAGGCTAGTTCCTTTTATGTACAAATTACTTTTGAGATACTGATGCTAGTGAAGATATTGTCAGATATTAAAGGAAACATCGTAGGTATATTGCGTATAGATTGCAGCTATTTATTTCCATCCAATCAATGCCATAATGTCAATACCCCTGATCTCTCAAAGGTCACGTAGGGGTCAAGGGGTCAAAAACTTGACTTTCACGAAAACAGTTTCAACTCAACTACGTTACAAGGTATGGTCATGACATTTGACATTGTCCATAAAAGTTATTGGATGAAAACAATTTTTGGGGTCATATGGGGTCACAGGGGTCAAATAAAAAGGTCTATTTTTCAACTTTGTCCGATTTCGACGTTTGAGGTGTCAAATTGTTTACCTTTGACCAGCGATCAAAAGTGTCAATAGTGACCCCGACGTCCGACTCTTCCTTGGAGTGGTCAAAGGTAAAAAGAAAGGTCATTAGAAAGGTCAAATTATCAACTTTGTCCGAATTCAAATGTTAATGTATCAAATTGTTCGTCTTGGAACGGCGATCAATAGTGTCAATTGTGACCTCTTTGCCTGATCTTTCCCTGTGGGTCAAAGGTTTTATTTTTAACTTTGTCTGAATTAAACTTTAATACGTCAAATTGTGCGTCTTGGGCCAGACATCAAAAGTGTAAACAGTGACCCCGTTGTCCGACCTTTCCCTTGGGGTCAAAGGTCAAAACAAAGGTAAAATTGTCAAGTTTGTCCGATTTCAAAGATTAAGGTGTCAAATTGTTCATCTTGGACAAGCAATCAAAATTATCAATGGTGACATCATCGTACAACCCTTATTTGGGGTCAAAGCTCAAAACAAAGGTCAATGGAAAGGTCAAATTGTCAATTTTGTCCGATTTCAAAAGTTAAGGTGTCAAATTGTTCGTCTTTAAATACCAATTATTAGTGTCCATGGTGACCCCGTCGCCTAATCTTTCCCTTGGGTCAAAGGTCAAAACAAAGGTCAATGGAAAGGTCAAATTGTCAACTGTGTCCAATTTCAAAGGTTAAGGTGTCAAATTGTTCGTCTTGGAATACCAATCAATAGTGTCCATTGTGACCCCGTCGCCCGTTTTCAAACGTTAAGATGTCAAATTGTTTGTCTTGGGCCAGTCATCAAAAGTGTAAAAGGTAATCCCGTTGTCCGACCTTTCCCTGGGGGTCAAAGGTCGAAACAAAGGTCAAATTGTCAACTTTGTCCGGTTTCAAAGGTTAAAGTGTCAAATTGTTCATCTTGGACCAGCAATCAAAAGTGCTAATAGTGACCTTATCGTCAGACCCCTCTTTGGGGTCAAAGGTTAAAATAAATATCAATGGAAAGGTCAAATTGTCAATTTTGTCCGATTTCAAATGTTAAGGTGTCAAATTGTTCATCTTTGAATATCAATCAATAGTGTCGATATGACCCCGTCGCCCGACCTTTTCCCGGGGTCAAAGGTCAAAACAAAGGTCAAAACAAAGGTCAAATTTTCAACTTTGTCCGATTTCAAAGGTTAAGGTGTCAAAGAAGTGTTCGTCTTGAAATACCAAGCAATGCTGCCCTACTAAGGCAAAAGGAAGTATTGACCACTTTTTTCAAAAATCACTTTTTTGCATTAATGTACTCTATACAACAATATCTTCCTTGTTAGTAATCATACAACCCATAAAAAACACTAAAAAATTGATAAATTGACCCTGATTGATTTGCTTCCTTTCGTCTCAATGCTTAAGAGATAGGCACATGGTAATTTTGTCAAAGAATGGACAAAATTACCGCGGCAAAAGGACGTATTGACCACAAAATTGATCAGTTATTGATTATTTTAAGCTAATTAGTCACATTGTTTATGCTCTATTGTTGTTATGTCAGTTTAAATTGTGAATTAACCTCACTATAAAACAAATAAGTAAAATATTAATGGTGAGTATTGAAAAAATTCTACAAAATATGTTTCAAAATAATGTAAATGTTCAATACTTCCTTTTGCCTTGGTAGGGCAGAATAGTGTCCATGGTGACCCCGTCGCCCGATCTTTCCCTGGGGTCAAAGGTCAAAAGAAAGGTCAAATTTTCAATTTTGTCTGATTTATAAGTTTAAGTTGTCAAATTGTTCGTCTTGGACAGCGATCTAAAAGTTTCGACCTTTTTGGGGGGTCAAAGATCAAAAGAATGGTCACATTTTCAACTTTTTTTCAGATTTCAAACGTAAAGATGTTATATTTTTTGTCTTGAACCATAGATCTAAGTATCAATTGTGACACCGTCAACCGACCTTTCTCCGAGGGATCAAATGTCAAAAGAAAGGTCACATGTTCAACTTTGTACTTTTTCAAAGTTCGAGGTGTCAAATTGTTCGTCTTAGACCATCGATCAAAATTTTCAATACTGATCCCGTCGTCCTACCTTTCCTTGGGATACCTTTGACACGAATATATAATGTTTGCATGCGGAAGTCGTATGACAAAAAATGAACAATCGGTACGGTTCCTGTCTCTTCAGAGACAGTTCTATGTCTAGTTTGTTTGCTTGTCTGTCAATGTCTTATGTCACAGATGGAATCTCATAATATTATAAGTACAGTATCTTTACTTACATAATTTTTAAAACCTTATTAGTAACATTGGTATTTGAACAAAAATAGTATAAACAGAATATTTGCATTTTTGAAAAGGAAGAAAAGGAAAGTGGTGAAAAAAACACTTCAGTGTTGTACATTAATTTTTAACGATCTTAACTGACAAACAAATTATACTTATATGTTATATTTCACTATGTTACAATACAGTGAAATATAACATATTAAATTGAAAACCGATAATTACATTTCAATTTCAGTTCTATTTTGAGGTGTAATAAGCAAGAGATGAGACACCAATAAAGAACTAATAATTTAAGGCTACTTTCCTTTTTTACGAGTGAGCGGAATGTCAAATTTTACAAAGGTTTGCCTACTTACACATGTCAGTATATCACTTTTGTGGCTTACATGATGAATAGAGTCTATAAATTCAAGATTATATGTACATTTACTATTAAATTCACTTCCATGAACAACTTCAAAATAACGTAAATAGGTAACTTCGAAAAAAGTGGACGCTTCTTTTGCAGAAACCTCACAATTTTATAACATACGGTCACCAAAAAATAAGTTGCCCCCTTGGATGACCAGACTTTGTCTGTATTTGAAGAGTTTGTTTCCAAAAGGGCATAAATCCACTTTTGGTCAAACTTGAGTTATTGGTGCCATAGTGTAGTACTATAATAGTAGTAGTTTAATGGAACCAAGCCATTTTCCCCAAAAGTTGTTTTCATTGAGTCTACAAGTACACAACAATCTGCGCTCGTTTCCAAAAGGGCATAAATCCACAACAGTTTGTTTCCAAAAGGGCCTAAATCTATTTTAGGGTGGAAATAAAGCTATCAATAAAAAATAAGCAATAAAGCTTTGATTTCCATAAGTGATTTTACTGTAGTGAGATGACCATCCGTAACTGGTAATGCAGTAAAAACTCAAAAATAAATTAAACATGACAAGAAATTATCCTTTTGCTAATTTTCAGATGGATTTATGCCCTTTTGGAATAAACTCTAAATTAAGAGATCATTTCCAAAAAGAACATAAATCAACTTTGGGTAAACATTTAGTTGTTGGTGCCATAGTGTAGTACTATAGTAGTAGTTTCATGGAACCAAAGTATTTTTCCCCAGAAATTGCTTTCATTGAGCTAACTAGTGTACAACAATCTCAGTTTGTTTCAAAAAGGGCCTAAATCCACAGTTTATTTCCAAAAGGGCCTAAATCCACCGCCTAGTGAAAATAAAGCTTTACATAATAAATAAACAATGAAGGTCTGATTTCCTTGAGTGTTGTCACTTTAGTTAGAGGACAAATTCCTAAAATGTACAGCAGGAAAAACTTAAAGTAATTAGGTGTAAAAAGTAAAAAAAAAGTAATTTTGTGCAACAAGAAAAAACTTTTTGCTTGTTTTCTCAAAAAGTACTCAGATGGATTAAGGCCCTTTTGGAAACAAACTCTTCATTTGTATTTCTATTACATAAAATAAGTTTAGAAATTACATAAAATAAGTTTTCGTTTTGAAAAACATTTGTCTATGCAACACACTCTACCATTTAATGAGAGGTAGTGTAACTTATGAACAACACCCATTTGTTTTAAAATAATTTTCTAAAAAAGCTGGAAAAGGTGCATTTAACTTCTTCTAGGCTTCTTGTGACAACAAAATGTCAAATTAAATTTAGCCATTATTGAATTAACATTTTGATTGCACTGCCAATTTAAAGTACATATATATGGGATGATTTCAATATCATGCGTGATATGCGTCACCCAACTCTGTCATGGTACAAGCAGTTCATGGAACTTAGAGTATAACTCGATTGACCATTGGACGTGTTATAAAATGCAATAGATTTTCTTATGCAAATATCATGAATTTCACGATAAGACAGCATTGGCAGAGATGTTACTGCAAGTTTTCATCAGGGCATGGAACTTAAACGAACAAGGGGCTGATTTTGCAATTTTACGCGACGTCCCCGCACTGTTAGCCAGTAGCTTTATTAATGAGTTCTCGGGTGTTTTTGGAAGCCATATTGTACAGTAAATCAATGGGGAGCTATTTTGTGGCGTGCCGCCTTGTTGTTTTTTTGGTATTCGGCCTGCTTTTTTTCTCTCAGCTGGAGGGAAAATATAGCTGACGATTCTTGGATTTTAGTTGAATATATGTTAGCATTATGTTAATCGATTTTTACATCAATGCAAATAACCAAGCATTGTAAGTGCAGGTCACTCGTAATTTGAGCGAATTAGTCAAAGCGAATATCACTACTGAATGTCTTTTTACGTCAAACCTAACCCGCACCAGAAGCCAGAAAAAATGCATTGAAAACCATTTGTCCTTTCATAATTAAAAACGCAATTTTAATTTACTTTTTTCTGAAGAGGTGATGTCATGTAGCCTTATTAACACTATGCATGTACGTTTCAGGTATTAGACTTTGTGGTTAATAGGGCATCATCCCAGTATACGTGATTTGGTGCACTTTAGCAATGCTTTTCTAATCGACTTTAATACATTTTACTTGCTTACAATGTGAGAAATTAGGTTGTCTCAGTGAGAGTCACGCTTATTGTAATATGAAATGTTTTTTTACATTCGTTGTTGGAATTTTTTGACATTAAGGCAATTCATTAATTCTAGAAATAAACAAAAACTATTTGTGTTGTAATATTCAATCGGATGTATTAAGGACGTCCCTCCTATTTGGAAAGTAAAAATGGAACTTAAGATGATGTGTTCAAATTCAAATGTTTAGACACAAGTCTGGTGTTAAAACAGTGTAACAGAAAGTCAGATATTTGTTATACTGGTCATCTTTTTTGAGGTGAGGCCCATTTGCGTTTCATCTCACTCACTTCATCCATACCGCACTCCTTCCTGGTCATCATTTATAAGAGTTGATAAATACCTTTATTTTGCTAATATTTTTGATTGATTTTATAGACTAATACATTATCTTCAAATTCATACCAAAATTATGACATATCATACGATTATTGAAAAGTTGTGACGAAATTTGATGCACAATATACATATCTCATCCACAGCAACCACATTTATGCCCTTTTCATATCTGGCTAAATTAGCTCATTGACTTTTAACTTGTTAAAAGCGTTAATTATCAACTTTACTTGGGTTAATGCCAACTTGTTTTTGATAAACAATAACTAGCCTTTAAAATCATATAAGATTGGTGACGCTTCAATGGAATTAAAGGAGATATGACAGAACAATTATTCATGCACAATTTTCATGATGCCTCAACCTCACCCTCAACCTCACCCAACTCCACCCCTGGCTAGGTAGCTTTAACGGGTCATTAAGCTTAATTAATCACTTCATTTGGATTTTATTCTTAATTTCTTAAAAGTCAAATAAATTATCTTTAAAATCATACCAAAATTATGACATTTCATTTGATTGTTGAAAAGATAAGACAACAATTGATGCATAAATCACTCCCCATGTAACAAATCCACCTTTTATGGGTACCCACATTAAAAAGGATGACCTACTACAACTTTATAAGAAACATATAAAAATATACCTCTGAAACCTGACAGAACACCCCTGGCTAGGCAAAAAACGTGTAAATTTATCGAAGTAGTATATTGACGTAATTTTGACCTTGATAATGGACGTCAAATCACTATTTAAGTCTCATGTATAAACTAGAGACTCTATTACATATGTACGCCAAAAATTGTATTATTCTGATATGTGTAAGTAGGTAAAAAGTTGCAGTAAAGATGCCGTTGGCAAAAATGGCACCCATTTAGGCGTAAAGTTTTTTAAACGATCATCGCTCAACCTTTTTTAAAAATATTGTACACAATATTGTTTAAAAATATTCAACAACTGATGATTAAACAAGTTGTATTTTTAAACAAATTGTTTAATTTTTAAACAAGGTTGAATGATGATCTATTGATACAACGGTTGTTCATATTTTCTAACAGTGCGTGGCAATTTTGTTGTTACAGGAACAGCATGCCCATGATACAAGCTTACCACTCTTATTATTTTCTCAAAAACTTCTTTAGATATGTTG
>JXSR01S074776.1:164134-178250 GCA_000969725.1 Ophiothrix spiculata | reverse complement strand
ATTTGAAGTCTAGCTGGATCAAAAACACGTACAACTAATAACTAATGAAAACATAAAATTGTAGTATAGTGAAATAAAACTGACAGTGAACGGGAAATAATCAATTAAGAGACGTGCGGTTGCTTGGGTTGCTCGAGCCAAAAAAGAATAGTGTTTTTGTCCCATTTTCGGGTTTTGATCGTCCACGAAGCCAATCAAGGATTGTAATTATTTGTTTTTATTAATGATCGATTATTTGAACAACTACTTCTGATAACTTTTTGAGTTAGTAAATATTGATAAGTGCTTTCTTTCATGGCCCAGCTTGGGTCGGCTCAGCTCGGGTGACTCGCTCAAATTTTGACTATTCCCCTAACCTCATGACCAGCGAAAATACTTCATCATAGAAAATAACAAATATACTTTTCTTTCTACACAGGCCTCCAAGTCTAAAAAGAAGAAATTAGCCAACGCAATGGCAGCTGGCGTAACCAGCGATTACTCGTCTCCTACAAACACTACGGAATCCTTTTCATCAGTGGTTTCAGATATGGATAGTACATCATCTGTGTTCACTGATGATGAAGCATCAAGTATCTTGAATGAACTATCTAGCACAGGAAGCCAATATCGTGTGACTGAATCACCAACGTTTGCTCCTGAGCCGCTGTACATGCGCCTCTTTGAGAAGCTGACTGAGGACGAAGCTTTATCAGATTTCAATATTGTGAATTCTATGAAAGGAATGTCTACTACTGATACATCAGCGAGTGAGGTGTCAACTTTAGAGCGAGATGCTGGGAAAAAGAAGACCCCTAATTATGAGATTGTACATCCTCATGAATATTCAGAAGAAACATTAGTCAAACTGAGGCAAGCCGGACATTTGACACCAAGGAAAGATGATCTGCGATTCAACTCCAAATTTGCTGCACCCTCACGGGATGATAAGATGCCCAAGCGTGGGTCCTCACCATCAGACAGATCTGATTCCCCTCCTGCTCTTACCAAGATCCCTTCTCCCAGTGCAATCACAGTAGTCCCTGAAATCAAAGCTGATTTAGTATCATCTGCTGCGTTTCAAAGTGATGGATCTGCTAGAAAAATGCACCTTCCTTTAGAACCCCCAACCTTTACTCCCCCTCCCCCTCCAGTCACACCTCCTCCCCCACTACCAATCAAGACATCACCTCTCCACAAGAGGCCGCTATCTCATCCTTTCACCAATTCTTCTCTTTCAGCTCCCCCACCACCACCTCCCCCACCCCCTGCCCCACTTGCCCCTCCATTGCCAATGAAGCCTGGAGATATTAAAGCAAAGACTATATCCTCTCCTGCACAAACTCCTACTGGTGCATCGCCTAGTAGACCTACACTAGGAGATTTAACCAGTGTGAAGTTAAAACCTGTGGATAAGGACTCAACCCTGGGAAGGAAGCCAGTAAATGGACGCCAAATAGGTACCTGTTCTTTTTCTTGTATCCCCCTTAATATAGCAGACTATTTATTTTCTAGCAAAACAACAAAATAGGAATTTTACTTGAAAACTGCAGCAATATCGAAATTTTTCTCAAGATAACCAAAATATTTGTTGTGTGGACACTTAAAATGGATAGAAGTCCTTGAATAACGCCTAATAACCATACTTTTTTTATCTTTTAACCATACTTAAGTCCATATTTCAAAAAATTAAATCTTAAATTTTAAAGAAACATTTATGCTTAAATCTAAGGACTTTTCTCAGATTTATTGATTTTTTAGCCAAATCTCAATTGTTGATAATTTTGTGCAATTTTTGATTTCAGCATCTCCTGGAAGCATGCCAGACTATGTGAATGCAGACTTTCTAGCTGAGATCCGTGCAGGAGGAACTCTGAAGAAATCCAAAACTAACAAATCACAGCTGGGAAGAGTAAGTTATTATTTGTGGCTTGCTTTGGTATAATTAGAATGTCAGAGAGTTGTAGTTGTAGCAAAGTCATGAAGACATCAAGAATCACATTTTTGTCAGGCTAGAAAGATTTTGTCAAGACACTGATATTTTAAAATATTGCTAAAAAGTCGATATACGAGGGTCATTCAAAAAGTTCTACCTGTTGTATCATAACTTTTGTTCTGTTAAAGGTAGCTACCTAAAAATTGACACAAATATACTAATAGCTAAGGATGTCACCTACACATAGTGTAACAATAATATCAATATCTTTTCTAGATTTCTGTAGGTTACCTGAAAATCGCAATGAGGTTAGGGTACACCGGATATGGTAAAATATCTAATGACATTTCTCCTGAAATTATATGTGCAGCTTATGTATGAAAAACTATATGTAAACCCAAAAGTTATGTAAGTTACAGAATACATTTGATATGAAAGTGTACCTAGCAGTCCAACAAGTCATTTGTCACTGATAAAGTAAACTTGTTACAGACAGAAATTACCAAGAATCCAAATATTTGAAAGGATGTCTTGTACCCTCTCAGGTTTACAAATATTAGCAAAGTGTGTTTCTCTGTAGCCGGACTTTTCCAAGTCCGTATAAATGTAAAAGGCAACAGTTAAAGCTACTACACCACATTTTCAGTCAAAAACTTGAATTTTTTTTGCCCTTGGTAGTACTCTTGGTATCTACCATGAAAACATTTTAAAAATAAAGCTTCATAATGCCGCCATTTTGTATCTCGTTTTATTCAGGTCAATTTCTTCGTAAACTGTGTCTTTGGTGATTTTTAATATTATTGCTGGAGGGGCTATTTGTTCCTATTATTGTTATCCTTGTGAATTACCATTATTTGCAGTTTGGGTCAGGTTTTTTAATCATCCGGCATAATTTTATGTTCATTCTTGTTTTATAATATTTTTACTGTATAGCAATACTACATGGCTATATTATGGCTTTTTTAATTTACTGTATTTGAGCCACTTTTAAAAATGTTGCACATATTTTGACCGTTTCCGGTGTAACGAAACCCTCTGTGGTTTTCAGATAAACTACAGAAATCTAGAAAAGATATTGATATGATTGTTACACTATGTGTAAGTGACATCCTTAGCTATATTTGTGTCGATTTTTAAGTAGCTACCTTTAACAGAACAAAAGTTATGATACAACAGGTAGAACTTTTTGATTGACCCTCGTAAATCGATACCCTTGTCCTTTTGGTCCAATAACACATTGTGAATAGTTTGATTGAATTTAATTTTGGTCAAAACCAATTTGCGGAAATTATGCAAAATTTATGAGATCCATTGCATTGCTCTGAACTGAAAACACATGGTTGCTTGCTGTAGCTCACATAACATGCATTCTGAAGCTAGCTCTAGGGTTGAGGGAAGAGTATTATAAAGATGCCAACCATTTGAACTCTCAACTTACTATGCCTGATATCACTAAATAATTCTAGTAAGTCTTTAATGATTTACTAAGAATCTATACCGTCTAATATTCCTTCCGCGTGATTCAAATTATAGTCCAAGTAAATCAGACATGGAGAAATGTCAACCCGCATAAACAATCTAGCATTAGAAAAATATGAATAATGAAAACAATATTCTATCAAAGAGGTAACACTGGCTTGATTCTACACCAGGGTACAAGACATATTATTATTCTCCATCATCTACTGAGCAGATGTACAATCAAAGATCTTGGTACAATAGACGACAAGCCAAAAGCATATATCTAGAGGAGATTACCTCTTAAAATAATTGCCTTTTTCACAACAGGGTCGAGCATCCCCAACAGGTCCATCATCACCCTCACGTACCAGTCGACAAGCTTCAACCTCTTCATCAAGCACTCAATCTAGAGCCTCATCAGCTGCATCCTCCTCTGCATCAAGCCCTACAAGGTCTGTAGCAGAGACCCCTAAACCATCTAGACCTGCTGCAGAAGCACCCAAGACTCCAGATGTGGAAGAGGATATGCCACCATGGAAAGCACAGTTCTTGTCAAAGAAAGCTGCAGAGAAGGCTAAAAAAGACGAAGCTGAACAAAAGGTGATTATTACAGCAATGTTATGAGTAGATCAGTAAATCAGGTCTGAAATAGCAGCAGGTTGTAACTGTTTTTTCTTTAATTTTGATTTTACATTTTGTAAAGAACTACTGCGTTATTTTCACAATTGAGGACCCTAGAACCAGAAGGGGGTTAAGTCACATTGAGTACAAACTGAGAAAATGGCACAAACATATCATTTGTGTTGTCTTGAATGGTATTGCTGTATCTCACAGTGACTCTTACACATGCTCTGATCATCAAATTACTACAAAACTTGTACAGAATGTAGAAATGAGAATTCTGTAGCAGGAAATTGACACAACTCAATTTTCAAGATTTTGTGACTTAATCCCCTTTTAGTTCTAGGGTCCTCAATTTGAATGTCTATTAAATCAGACAGGATTTACTTCAATGCTTGAAAAGCTCTATTGTGATATTTCTATTTCATTCATATTATCTTGTATCTATGTATAATGTACATCAAGTGGTCAATTCAATATACTCCAAAATCATTTTTTCCAGTTCAATTTCCTGAACTCCACAAATTTCTGAAAAACTGCATCCTTTTTAAATTTAAAGAAATCTTTTGGAAAAGCTTAAATGCCAATGACCATGGCAGCAAGCCCTACTTTCCAATTAGTATTTATGCTAAACGGATTTTGGGGCGTTGCCACTCACATAACCCGAGTCTTCACATTACTATATACAGGTAGCCATTTCTATCACCTTAGAAGGGAAGGGCAAGGTAGTTGATGAATCTTGCTCAAGGACCCAGCACCAAACTCACAGCTTATCAGTGATGAGATCAATGCTATAACTGTGCCACAGTGACAATGTGCCACTGATAAAAATGTAAAATTGGAACTAAACTTAGTCATTCAAATAAAATATGTCAATGTTTTCTTACAGCAAAAAGTTGCAGAGGAACAAAAATATAAAGATATGCCACCATGGAAAGCTGAATTATTCAGACGAAGAGACAGACTGGCTAAGTATGTATTCATCTTGATTAAAAAACTTGTCAATGATCATTCAAAATTAACGCCCTAAGAAATCTTTGCTGACCATTGATTTTAAACCTTCAGCAATAATGCTACAAAAAGTTCATTAGCATAATTGTATTATAATGGTGTCAGTTAGAAGAAATTAATAAAATTTTCCCCAAATATTTAACTAGTTTTATAACGAGCACAGAGACCATAGGGTTGTTTTGCACTAAAAGCATATCTCTGTTATTACTATAATTATTATGTTATTATTAACTAGTACCCATAACATAGCATGATCAACTTTCAACATTAAACCTTGCACTTTTTCTTCTCTCAATGTTATGTATTACCAGAGAGTATGCAATGACTGATAATGCCGCTGACACTACTGAAGAAGCACCTCACACTGGGTATTCTATTTTAGATAAAATATTTTCTTTGCATGTCATCTAGAGACCCCTAGCAAGATGTCTAGATCTGTAATCCTAGTGTCTCCAACCCTAAGCATGTTCCCAAAATACTATCTATTCATGTTTGAGTGGTGTTTCCTGGTGTTGTATTAGTTACTCTAGCTTTCGATTTGTCTTATCCACAATGAGGTTCTCCACACAGAAGGCTCAAAACTAGATGCATCTAGATTCATGTACATTTTGGAAAATGCATCTAGATGTGCAAAGTACAGATTGATTTGTCCTTGTGGAGAGCCCCAATATTAATTTCAAAATAGATTTTGCCATCATGTTTGTCCTATGTATCTTCAATATTTGACCAAATCCATGATCTAATTTGTGTATTTGCTTTAAATCATCAATAAATATGTTATTATGTTTTGAAGCAAACATATATGCGATACACGACAATTAAGTCAATTAGCAAATAAAATGGGTGTATGATACAAAAGCTCCTCATAACAGGGCACTATTAGCTAACCACAAGCACGAAGAGAAGATTTTTTCTCTACGGTATGGTTAATTGTCACTAAAATGTTTGTTTTATGTTGTAGAAAGATGACTTAATAAATATCAACCGATTCAACAAACCATTACTGAGGTGTTCCTAATGACAAATTCTGCTATCCAACAATTTTGGGTTGACGACACCTCCATTAATGTTTTTGGATATTTGCCATGCAATACAACACATACTATGCAGTTTGCATATCAATACACAATGCTTGTTAGATTCATGTAATCCTTTTGTTATCTGACCTTGAAAACCAATTCATTCAGGTCCTTAACCATTCATAAAATGCATACTGATGGATGACTGAAGTCAAAATGTTCTAAAATGCCTTACAATTTCCTTGAAAATTTCCTGAATTCAGGAAATTTTCTGAAAATTTGTATCCCTAATAAAGCTTGCATGAGGTGTTTTTAGATACTGGGTGAATGATTCCCGATTCTAAAATATCATTTTTACCTGTTGTTACAGATCTGAGGCAGAGACCAAAACAAAAACTGATGCACCATCTCGCGCGAGGAAACCATCCCCAGTCAGATCAGGTGATGCACCATCTTCAGTCAGAAAACCATCACCAGTCAGATCAGCTAATGCACCAGCCCCAGCACGGAAGCCATCACCTGTTAGATCAAGTTATCCCCCTGCAAGGAAACCTTCACCAGTGAGATCCAGTATAACTGCAAGATCCCCATTGAGGTCTCCAGGAGGACTCAAGCCGTGGGAGCTGGAGATTATACAAGCACGACAAGGAACACAGTAAACGCCCCCTCCTGTAAGGAAACCATCACCAGTGAGATCAAGTAATGCGCTCCCTCCTGCAAGGAAACCATCCCCAGTGAGATCCAGTATAACTGCAAGATCCCCATTGAGGTCTCCAGGAGGACTCAAGCCATGGGAGCTGGAGATCATACAAGCACGACAAGGAACACAGTAAATGACCCATCCTGCATGGAAGCCATCATCAGTGAGATCCAGCATCACGTAATGCGACCCTCCTGCAAGGAAACCATCCCCTGTGAGATCCAGCATAACTGCAAGATCACCATTGAGGACTCAAGCCGTGGGAGCTGGAGATTATACAATCACGACAAGGAACACAGTAATGGGAGAACAATTTCCACTCTCATAAATCTCCAGTTAGATAGCAACTCTGGCAAGTAAAGATACCCACATAGAGATTATAACTATATATATGCATCATTCACTGTGACAAGCATGAAAGGCAAACTGTAACAAATGATCGAGTGTCAGACAAACCAAGTTCATTTTCAGAAACTTTAGTCATTTAAATTGGATGCAATTCAAGCGGGTCAATTAACATACTGTAGAAACTCAATGTATGACAGATTTTTTGCAATTTTCATTTGGCTTCATCACATTTATTTGGCTGAGAATTGTGACAAATTATTATCACTGCTGATTTTATGATGCAATGCAACTTGGTTTTGAGGGAAAGACCATGTTTATGAGGTAAACATGACATGCCATAAGTTGCGTTTCCATGGTGATATCAACCATTCATATTCAGACAGATGCAAGTGACCTGAGTATGCATTGCACATGGATCTAGAATCAAGAATCTAGAATCAAATACAACCTGGACCTGATGGATCAAACAAGCTGTAATCAATCAATCAATCAATCAATCAATGATACAAGTACTTGCATAACATGCATACCTCATGAAGGAGTCTATTCGTACAGGGGACCCACGGCTTTACATGACTGTCCGACCACGGAGCAAGTAGAGTAAAGTTTCTTGCTCAAGGAAACAAGGAGACGAAAACCGCCCGGCCCGGGGCTCGAACCCACAATCTCTGTATTACGAGACCCGTGCTCTAACCGCTCGGCCACGCTCCCCTCTTAATGGTGACGTTAATGACAAGAAAGCTACAACTTCAATAGCCTATCTACACCAGGCAATCAACAATGTCTAATTTATTGTTCTTCAGCATCCAAAACAATCTGTTCAATTGCAAACCCTACCAGTTCCATAAGTTGTTATAAGTCTTTCACTTCAGGTGCAGGAGCGTTTTAGGCTGTTACTTTTTGTCATAATGCTGTAGTCTGATTCAACTCTCCTGAGGAATCAATCATAGGTGCAGGTTTGTGGAATTTAAATATTCAAAAATAATTATGCATTATTAGTCCTACCAAGAAAGACAACAGTAACATTTTAATGCTATATGCATCACAGAGACAAATGAAAACTTACAAGACTCATGATGCATTCAAAGTCCGGTGATTTCATCACTGCAACATCGCTCGATACTCAGACTTTACGCGCGCTACAAGATGTGCGCAATTTAAAGACTTGAGTATCGAGCGATGTTGCAGTGTGATGAAATCAGTGAACTCGTGAATGTACCATCATACACTTAAGTTTTCACAGCTCTTGTATATCCCGTATATGTAATTTTCTTGTAGTACTTTATACTGTCATTATATGTACCTTGCTATAGGTTGTTAATTTAGTAAATAGCTGCTCATATTATGGACCTGGAGATACCAGTAGTAGTATACTTATAGCAGAACTCACAGAAATACCACTTTCATATATTATACCAATACAGGCACTTAATTATAAGACCATTTTGCTGTATCTTTGTTTACTCATTTAGTTCACTGGCTGCACCTCAAGCTGTGCTTAACTTTGATGCTGAAATGTGTGCCCACACTGAGCTCTATGACAAAGTAGATGCTATATAACTGGGAATACCACTAAAAGTATACTAGGAGTAGTACTCACAAAAAATATCAGTTTTATATTAATTCAGGCATTTAACTTATGGAACATTTGGCTTTTTATCTGCTTCTTAAAATAATAAGTTCGCTGGATGCACCACAGCCTTGTTCTCAATCTGTACTTAACTTGGATGCTGAACGGTGTGCTCACACTGAGTCCTGTCACAAAGTAGATGCCAGTCTATAGAAATCCTTCAACTGTTTACATCCAAGACTTAAATTAACCTAAGGCCATCAAGGACCAAGTGTCCTTACACTTATGCCCGGGCTCTTGCCTTAAGCCTAAAACTGCTTCTAACTTGGAAGTATTCTTAACCACTGAATGGCCTTTGTGGTAATGCAAAGAAATACTTTATGACCTTGAAATGAGTACCCCTCAAAATTCCCAATTTGAGCCATAGTTTAAAAATTGTAAACAATAAACAAAAAAGAACTCTTGATCCACAAACATTATGGTTAAAGATATATAAACATTAGCTGTCATACACGAATGTTTTGATGAATGTATTGAATCAAATCATTTCAAATATTGTATTAATGTTTTTCTAGAAATGTACATGGTTGTTAGAAAAAATGTAAGGACCATATACCAGAAAGGTGTCTAGCTAAACCAAGGTTTTAATTTGCGTCATCAGGCTGGCTCATTGAACTGTTCCGCTTGAAAGCTGCAATGGTGCGTATCATTCCTGAACAGTTGATGTTCAGTTAAACCCTGGTTTAGCTAAACACATTTCTGGAATATGGGCCTAAATGTTTTAAATGTATTATTATATAAATTAATGTAAATTTCACAGTATAACAGTAATGTAATTAAGTCTAACCAAAATCGTTTTATATTTGACTTTATAAATTAAGCCTTTATGCAAATTCAAAATCATAGTGCACTTTGGGTAATTTCTAATCCAGACAACCAGGCCAAAAAATAGTTTAAATATTTTAATCTTTTTAAATTTTTCTGTTGCAATTAGCAATTTTTTTCCAGACAAAATTCACAGAATTACAAAAAAAAAAATGAGTTATGATCAGAATTTATGGGTCTGGAGGAATGAATAATGCATATTTTAAGCCTAATAAGATTTAGGGTTCAAGAGCAAATATGCAGCTGCATGATGTTACATCCAGTGAACTTACATCTACCATAAGCCCTGCTGGATCGTGCCAGGCTGCTTGATCCAGTGGCCTGTTGGATTCAGCTGATCTCCCAGACATAAAAACGCAAAATCAATGTTTCAGTTACCTGTGCACTGTAAACCCTTACGGTTGGCCCTTCACCCTATTTGAGTACTTGGGACCTTGGCGCCAGGTAATTTTTTTTTGGGTACACAGTTATACCCTGCGGAGAGGAGCACCACTACACAAACCTATTTCAGTGTGCACAACTCTACCAGTGTCCATCTAGAGAACCACACAACTTAAATAGTCTTAAGGTTATTAAGGTTTCGTGTGTAATGGAAATTCCATTTGTTGTCTGAAATAGATGAAATGTATATATTTTTTTCAAATGTCACATTGCATTTTAGATTATCTGATTTATATCTTCATTTACATCTTTCCTGGACTATGAAGATACTCTCAAACAAAGTCTTTCAATATATGCCTAACTGCACAGTGCTTTCTGTTAGAAACTACAGCTTGTATCAGGCTGTATAATAGTATCCATGATGTTACTTTACAAATAAGAGAATCAGCAAAGATATTTCAAGCACTATTTACTTGTATAATACCTCAATCAACTTGATTTAAGGTCTAGATATACTTCGTCATTTTTGTAGTCATTTTCATTCAGAATTTTTCTCATGGTGATTGGTTTTTAAGAATGGAGTAAACTGTTAATTCTGAATGAAGATGTTCATTCTAAATTTTCACATTATCAAGAATGTATTAAATGGAGACCCATTTTTCACCCCATTGCACATTTTCAAGTGCTTACTAATGGTACTACATTAGTATGATATTGATTCTACAGCCTAGATCTATTTATGGTAAGCTAATCTCTTCTTGCAATGATGGTTATGATTTACACAATGGTGAAATTGTACATGTGAAAATGTGCATTCAGAATGAAAGTTTACACCATTCTTAAAAATAAACCAATCACCATGAGGAGAATTCTGAATGAAAATGTCTACAAGCTACAAAAATGACGAAGTATATCTACCGCTATAATCAGAGAGTGGTTATTTTACCATATAATATAAAAGATATATATAAGCTTAGTTATAAGGTGAATCACCTTTTTCAGACATTTTCAATTTCAGCCGGCAGTATTTTTAAATTGACTTTGCAGCAATTATGTATCTTTTGATGTGTCATGACACACATAATAATTCCACATTAATTTTGCTTGAAAAATCTTTCCATTTGTGCGAAGCTTCAGAATCCATTAAAATCATTCAAAAATGCAAACTTACTTGTATTGATGGTTTATTTTGCCACTGGAAATGTTTTGCACAAGATCTGTAAATCTTAACTTCATGCGGTACAGGAAATAAAACATCAAACACTCATGAATTCACTGTTTCATTTTGTGTCACTAATTACTTTTGAAAAGAAAGGATTGGCATCCAAAGACATTTGCTTGCCCAAGTGACATTTGCTTACTCTAACGAGAAAACTTTGCTCCAACGGTAAGCAACATTTGCGTAACAAATGTCACGACATTCGCTACACTTCAGATTGAGTGGAAGTGAATATCTCCTCGAATATTCTTGGGTTTGTTTACTTAATAACCACAGCACTGCAACATGTGCAAGTCGACATTCGCTTTCATTGATTTTAACGATGTTCTTGCAATGAGAGCGACATTCGCTTTCTGTTTTTTAGAGAATAAGTCAGAGCGAATATCATGAGCAAAGGTCACTTGGGTGAGTGAATGTCTTTGGAAGTACAGCCTAAATAGAATTAGCTATGACTGGAGAACTTTGTTTCTAAGCAATTAATCTCGTAATTTAACAAAGCAAACAAATTTCATCCAAAATGACCAGACTTGGCAGAATCTGGAAAGATAAATCATGGCTAATCCTATTAATATAGCATAAATACCACTGGTTGAAACTTGGGGGAAAAAGTACACTATTTATGACGGTGGCATTTGGGAATGACATAAATTTAAAGCACTGAATCGTTAAAATGTGTAACTGTCACCCCAACAAACTTCGCTTTATAGCAAAATCTCAAAGAATAGGAATCAGTTCTCGCGTTCATCTTGTCATTGCTCATGCATTTGAGTTTCTGAAGAACAGAGGTGTGAGAGTTGTGATAAAAAGAGCTGAAAACAACGACAAAGTGCCATAGATAAAGATTGGATATACCAGACTGCATAACTCAGCCTGTGTAATGGTACTGTCAGCAAGGAGCTCATTGGGATTATTCGGGTTCTCTCAGTTCCCGTCAAAATTAACTCATAACGCCAAGATTCTGTGGTGCATACAGACAAACCGGGCAAACAATATTTTGAACAATGATACTCAAATCTGTATGCAAAGTGTTTGTGCATGTTTTCAACATTCAAGTATTACGACAGGATGTGATGCATGATGGGCGCATCATCAGCAAAAACTTGAATACCCAATTGAATCACTATGTCTGAATAAAAGTGACGGCAATTCTTTTATCTCCCCCTCTTAATTTGCAAAATGCCCAAAAACAGCTATAAAAAGAAAAGCTGAAACTTTGACTCTTTTAATGGCATATAAAACCGAAAGCAGTCTAAATGATGATCTCTCACTCCCCTGGTGCATCTAGATCCTAATAAAAAGCCCCGTAACAAGCTGTAGAGTGCAAAACTTGACCTAACCCAAAAACAACATATGAGTGCTGCTCTGGCAAAATGAGAGGAAAGTCGTGAATCTACTTTTTGAATAAATGGCATCTTAAAGTAAAAATAGGGTGAAAAAGTCAAAGGTCATTTTTTGACATAAAATGCATTCATGCATAAGTGTTTACCTACACCTAAAGTTTTGAAGGTCAACTTCGCCGGGAAGTGCAATTATTCACAGATAATTGATTGCATATTGCTATTATACACTGCAGTAATCACTATCTTTGAAATTGATTTGCAGCTAATTTTTATTGCAATGAATTCAGTGGACTGCTTTGGATTTAGATCATTAAAAAGCAGAGATTATAGATATTATATTTCATAAACTCAATTTTGAAATTGACTGCTTTCCTCTCATTTTGCCAGAGCACCCCTCATATTCATTTTATTCTGTACATTCTGTAATCACTGTAATTTACGAGTAACAATGCTCTGAAAAATATGCAATAGCATCTGCTGTTCATCAAGCTGTAACGGAGGAATTCTGCAGTGTAGGCAAGAACCAGGATTGCAAATCATCATATGCAGTAAATCAATAGTTACAACTGATTTTGATATTTTTAAAATGCAGGCGGCCATAATGGTGACACGCATCGCTGAGGAAAAATGAACACAATTGTCTTGGTGTATGTTGCGTATCGCGTCGATCTAACCCTCTATAGGAAATTTCCACATAAGCGAGAATACCGTGGTGGATTAAAATGGCTTCAAATAAAAACCTGATCGGCAGGACAAGCGGGCTACCTAAAAACAGGAGACTCCCGCCTAAATTGGGAGATTTGACAAATGTGTTGTTGTTCATGTTTTTCCATAAACACTGAATAAACTCTTATCAGCACCAATTTAATTTTCAACATCATAATTTACACAGTAATCCAATGACAAAATCAAAGACTGATCAAATCCAAATGATTTTAGTCTCCAACATGATCATAATACTAAATACACCTGGTATTTACAGCTTACATTACACAAGATAGAAAGACAGCACAGCTAGCATTGCTATGTGAAGTAGTAAGGCTTTTTGACGTTGATCCCATGTTCACTCAGTGCAGGACTCAAGTCTTCCATTGATAATGTGTACCTTTTGTCCTGCGAAGAAAAACAAAAACAAATAGAATATAGTTAATGTGGTTCGGCAACAGAATGGTAATTTGACTGAAAATGCGGCTATTGAGCCAGTCAAGCATTGTTCCTTGCTTGCGCACAATTTGGTGGAAAAATGTAAGATGCGTATTGCGTGGTAGTCAAGTAATAGTAGCGCACAACAGAACGCAGAGCGAGGTCACTATGCACTCGTGTGGCGTTGGTCAGGGCATGGCGCCCATGTGGCGCAATCCTCTAACTAAGCCGAATTTTTAGGGTGCAAATCAGAGGGTGTTTTAAGTACTTCCCACCATTCAATTCAAACTGCTATTTCACAGCTTATACACAACACACTGAATGAGCCAACTGCATAGACTTATATGACAAAACTACTCATGGAAAACTTGCTATAGAAAATTTATTACATTGTCGAAGTGTGAATGAAAGAGACCTTCAGAAAGGGGATAATCACAGCTTGATATCAATGTAAACAAATCTCACTTCGACAGAGTTTTTCATTCCCAAAATACAGTTTGAAA
>JXSR01S074776.1:128219-140238 GCA_000969725.1 Ophiothrix spiculata | reverse complement strand
TTCTTTTGAAGATTTATTCTTATCCCTCCCAGATCATTTAGAGTGAACTATTCATAATAATAAACGGTTCACTCTTTCCTAGAGTGAATTACTATCACTCTTTCTTGAGAGTGAACTTCACTCTAAAAGATTGGTCACTCATATGGCTCTTTCTAAGGGTGGAATTTCACTCTTTTAGAGTGGTTTTTCACTCTTTCACAATAAGAGTGTAAGGTGTCATTTTAAAGTTTAGAAAATGCTTAAACAGAGCGGTGTCAGTGACAAATCTTTAAAAGAGTGACAATTTTCACTCCCTCAAGAGTGAATTATAACTCTATAAGAGTGACATTTCACTCTTTAAGAGTGAAACCCCGTTCGATTTCATTCGAAAAGAGTGAAATTTCACTCTTTTGGAGTGAATAAAAATCACTTTAAGAAAGAGTGACCGCTCACTCTTTTATTTTAAGAGTGTAGTTATTCAGAGTAAAATAAACTGTTTACGAGCTATGTTGTTTAGTTAATTTGGAGTTTAAAACGTACCGTTGATGGTTTTCTATTGTGTCTCGGAAATGCTTGGTTTTCCTAATTAATCTCGTGAGTCTCTCCTGTCTTGTCTTGTCTTCCATGTTTTGTGCCGTAATATCCTTGACATCAAATTTCCCTTTATATATCTTTCTTAAGGTGGGCCAGACTAAAAGCTCTCAAGAGTTTATTGGCCTCCCCACCATGTTTCAATTTACTTTTAGCATACCTATTCGATTCTCAACTTAATGTCCCAAGAAATTCTATTCTATTCTATTCTATTCTATTCTATTCTATTCTATTAATTTTCTCGTGAATACACGCATGGAGAGACGATTAATCCGAAAACGAAACTATACTGAAAACATATTTTGTCAATCGATTTTGTGCTACTACTTTTTATGAATTACCCAAAATGTCTAACCCTTCTCAAATTTGTATTTTGTCATAAAAAGTTCAGTGTTTGATTATTAATAATAATACATCTTGGGACATACCCAAAGCCCCAAGAATTGGTAATTTACATCAAATAGTATTACGCACTGCAACACTTCACAAGGGATATTTATACCAGTTTTATAAAGACTTCCTGGAGTTGTTAATTACACTAAATTTCTTTTTGAAGACATGTAACCATGGTAACCAAGTAAACAAACCAAAAATAAATGTTTAATTTCTCTGTTTCGTATAGCGCGATTTTTAAAAATTTAGTTCAAAAAGTTCCCTTTCATAAATGGAAAAACTAATTCAATCAATTGATCAAGATCAAAACATTTGTTTCTAGTTCTTGAAAAATTTGAATATACCGTATTACTATCATTACCTATTGATATTGCATATTGGTTTAGGCTCAAATGCTTCAAATTTAGCGTGAAAGCATTCTTTGCAATGATTATTACAGAAGTCAGCAAACAACCAGTTTAGAGAAACGGGTCACACAAAATTCATAAACAAGATAAATATTTAAGAAAAAGCGGTACAACATGTTCTATTTTAATCAATAAATATATTTCACATGAAAAACGTGAAAGTGTTTGAAATTGTTCACTGCGAGCAAGGTTCGAACACGGAGGTAACGTTTTTGTTTAAAAGGTTCATCAAAGCATGGGCGTCATTTCATTTTGGAGTGTGGGGGGTCCAGAATTTTTTTTTGAGCTAAAATGGTCGGAGGAAAATTGTGATTTTTGTTGTAATGCGCGCGTAGCGCGCAAAAAATCATCAAATCAGATAATTTAAGCTACAAAATTGTTTTAAAAATCTTGAAATTTGCGAAAATGACAATTTTTGACTGAAATTTGACATTATACCTGAAAATTCGCGCGAAGCGCGCATTTTTTTTGACCCACACCCACCCCGATTCCGCCGTTTATAGGGGGCGAGTGTCCACAGTGGGCAGAGCCTCTTGGTGGGGGTCAGGGGGCAATGCCCCCTGAAGCCCTAACTTTAGTGCATTCTAAGGGTGTTCTTAACACGTATTTAGTGGGTAATGTGAAGAAATTTGAAAATAAATCATTTGTATTAAGTTTGGTGGGGGTCAGGGGGCTTTTTTTGTATTCTAAGGGTGTTCCTAACACATATTTTTGTAGACATTTTGAAATAAATCGTTTGTATTCAGTTTGGTGGGGTCAGGGGCGAAGCCCCCGCCCTAGCGTTTTTTGCATTCTAAGGGTGTTCCTAACACATATTTTTGTAGACATTTTGACATAAATCGTCATTTGTATTAAGTTTGGTGGGGGTCAGGGGGCGAAGCCCCCTGAAGCTCTAGCGTTTTTTGCATTCTAAGGGTGTTCCTAACACATATTTTTGTAGAAATTTGGGAATAAATCGTTTGTATTAAGTTTGGTGGGGATCAGGGGGCGAAGCCCATTGAAGCCCTAGCATTTTTGCATTCTAAGGGTGTTTCTAACACGTATTTTTGTGGATAATATGAAGAAATTTGCAAATAAATCGTCTGTATTAAGAATCGAGTTCAAAATAGTGGGGGACATTTGATATTGTGTCCCCCACCCTTCAAAAAGTGAGGGGGACGTGTCCCCCTGTCCCCCACCCAAATGACGCCCATGCATCAAAGCGTAGCCAGGGGTGGGCAAGGTAGGCGAAATGCCCACCTCGGAAATTTTTTGGAGAAATTTTGAAGACCTGAGAGAAAAATAAAGGGGGCAGGAAATTGCCGTTTTTCCATAAAATTACGACAATTAAAGCTGAAAATTGCTAAAAATTAGGTTGAAAACTTCATAAAGCACAATATTTGGCGGTTTTTCTTGAAAAACCCAGCCGAGTCGGCCACTTGGAACCCCTGTAAAGTCGCTCGATAAAATCCATTGGAGAAATCTTGGGTGGTTTGCCCACCCCTGGAGAAAGGCCTGGCTACGCCACTGCATCAAAGGTTCTGACAAGATAAGAACATTTGGTGTTTATTTGTAGAGCCTTAAAATATTCAATTTGGCTATCAATAGCTATCAAGGCCTATTTTACTTTCTGTCTTCACATAATCTGCAAATGTAGGGATCAGAAGGCAAAGTCATTCCTCTAAAGTATCCACACAGTATATTTTTCTTCATTTTTCCCGTTTTACCAAGAACCTTTGTTTGTTCAAAAAGTGTTCTTGGTGATGAAGAAACCATTTTGTGGGGTGGGTAACCCTATCTGAACCTTTTTTGGTTCTAAAGGGAACCCAATCACCCAACAAAAGTTAAGAAATGGTTCTTTAGCCCCTCCCCAAATAGTTCCTTCAGCTTCAAGAACCCCTTTTAAACAAAGACTAATAAATCTTAAAAGGTTCTTGGTAAAACAGAAAAAGATGTTTTAAGCAAAAATAAGTCATGTGCAAATATATTAGAGTTCTTGGTTAAACAGAAAAAGATGTTTTTAAGCAAGAATAAATCATGTGCAAATATATTTGAGGACTAACTTCGTCTTCTCTTCCCTACATTTGCAGATTATGTGAAGACAGAAAGTAAAATATGCCTTGATGGCCTACATATTTTTTAAGACTCTGTGAAGAACCACCAAAGGTTTTAGGTTGTCAAAACCTTTAATGAACCTTATAAAAGAAAAAAATCTCCATGGAGGAAAAAATGGTTCTTAATAGCACCTTTTTTTTTTTCCGAGAGTGTATTCTATCTGAAACTATTATACCTGGTATAATAGTCTCAGATTCTGTTCTATTCTACCGTATTCTATTCTATTTTATTTATTTTCTAGTAAATACATGCATGGAGAGACGATTAATCCGAAAACGAAATTATACTGAAAACATGTTTTGTAAAAAAAAATCCTCGATTTTGTGCTATACTACTTTTTATGAATTAACAAAAATGTCTAAGGCTTTTCCAATTCGTATTTTTTCATAAGAAGTTCAGTGTTTGATAAGAAATAATAATATTTTATGTCGTATGATCAATGTATTGGCGCAAGAAAAGGAAATCAAAGACACACACAAAAGTAGATAATGTGAAAATTTGTAAATTAGATTACTAAACATTGAACCAGAAAGGTTTTGGAGTTGATGTACCGTTTATAGCAATTAAGCTTTCTAGGAGTGATAAGTTTCAAGATTTGGGTGTAACGTTACCACTGATCTCTTGGCATCTAAAGAAACGTCACACTATAACACCATGTGGTCGACTAACCAGTTGTATCAAAATACTTGCCTTTTAAGAAATGGTTATTGAATCGTCAAGTTGCCAAAAAGAAAACCATTTATACCTCCATTCAAATAAAATTCCTGCTAGCACAAGGCTCCAGCCTCCAGGACACATAATGTCCACTCAAATACGGACAATTAACTAACGATATTGAAAGCGTCCAATCTTTTATGTAAGTAACAAATCAGCAGGATCAGAATCACCCGGAGCTATTTATAAAATCACAAGAAACAGTATTCCAAAGTTGTTAAAAAATAGCACCAGTTGATAAATTTTGATAGAAACTGTGCATGACATGATTGGTATCGGTTTAAAATGACAATGATTAAAAAGTGAACAAAAAATGAAATATACTACGGTATATGATTGCCTATATATATGATGGGAATTGGTATGTCATTGATATCCACGAGAATTTGATATTTTAGTCGGTTATTTTCAAGAATCGTTTGGTTTGACAAAATAAGGGTGTCCGGATAACCGACCTGCAACAGAATAAACTCATTTTATTGTACTTTCATTGCAATATAAAGCGCATATTTAAAGTATATTAAAAAGTTAAGTTTTATTAAAGGCATGTCAGGAAACGGAAAGACTACTGTATGTTCAGTTAACGTTACACAGCCAGTCTGTTAAGGCTGGGGTGGTAGACCTTCAAATGGCATAAACCGTTTTTGTGCTCTAACTTTCAAACTAATTGCATAAACTAAATAAAAGTATAAATTTTTAGAAGCGGATTTTTTACCCTGAACATGATGATGATATCATCATGTTCAGAGTAAAAAACCGCTTCTAAAGATGTATACATTTATATAGTTTATGCAATTAGTTTGAAAGTTAGAGTACAAAAAACATTTATGCCATTTGAAGGTCTACCCCAGCCTTAAGGCAAAATAGATATGACTGAATAATGTTTTAATGATTTGAAAAATTCAGTTAAGACATAATTTGTTTTACTCCTTATTCTTTTTTATTTCTTTTTAGGTTATAAACGTATTTTGACATAATGCAGGACTATGTTTTACGGTATAGTATATTATAATAGTCGAGACTGTATTACAATTCCGTGTATAAAATGTATTTTCTTACACTCTAAAATGAAAAGAGTGAACAGTCAAAAGAGTGGTGTCCGTGACCAATCTGTAAAACAGTGGCAATTTTTCACCTCCTTAAAGAGTGAATTATACTCTTTAAAATGGAAAGACTTACTTATGTTATAGATTGTTATTAGTGATGAACCTTTTCAGAGACTTAAATGTTTAAGTCTCGAAAATAAGATTTATTTTAAATTGGTCTTTTGACTTAGAAATAAACCTAATAATGATTCAAAATGTGTTTTAAAACCAAAAGGTTTTAAGTTTAATCCAAAAAGTCAGCAATAATCGTTTTAAAGTTTTGTCACTTAAATTTAGGAGAGTGGAATAATGGTTTTGGCGTATTGCTTTATAGTTCCTTTTGAATCAAAATGCTCACTTTTAATAATTATAATGTTTGATTCTATGTCGAAAACACAATTTTAATATAACAAACTTTGTTGAGACTTAAATTTTTAACTGAATCTCGGAAAAGTCTCATCACTAACAACAGTCTATAAGACTTAAAAGTAAATCTTTCCATTTTAGAGAGTGATATTTCACTCTTTTCGAGTGAAACCCCATTCGATTTCACTTACGATAAATGCAGATTTCAATATTTTATGTCACAATACGGTATAGGACTTAGCTCATATAGCAAATGGTATTTATTTATAAACATAACATAATTATAGTGAAATGCGTATATGGAGTTAAAGTAACTTGGATTAAAACGATTCAGATGAAATGCTTAAAAATCCTTATTTACACAGTTTCATGTTGTTTTATGTAATGTTTAAATTCAGTTTACCCGTATTTACAAAAGTTATTCCATGAATAATTTTATTCATGGATTTTTAGGTCTTGACATAGAGATGGTTCAGAGCCATAAGCTAAGTTGGGTTTTATTGTAGTCTGTGGAATAGCTTTATTCTTCATTTGTATGGCGTCACCAATGGAAGAAATAAAAAGTTATTCCTGGAATAAAGTTATTTCCCTTTTGTGAATACGGGCCAATGACTTGCAACATTTCAGCTCTATTGTAAACAGTTTATACTGTTTTGTAATTTCCTGAAATGCGTAATCTGATGTTCTTAACTTTGGCAGCCTATGAAATGGCCAGTGGAAGCTTATGACGTTTCAGTCCATCCGAGTCCGAGGTAGGGTTACTTATCTTAACTGCTTAAGGGCGTTTTAAACAGTGTTCAGGCGACTTTAATATTCGAAATGTGCATTTAGAATTATGATGAAAATGTAAGATATATGAAACTAAAAGGAATATTTTAACCAAATCAAAGATTTACAAATTGCGTGGTATTGTATCGATAAGAGGGGATAAGTAGGGCATATGTCTGACCAATTATTAGATCTGGTTTCGCCACCCGTACGCTTACTTGTAATAGTATGCTGGGATACAGCCGCAAATGCAATTAAATGAAATTGTAACAGTTACACTTTTATATCAATTTTGAAATGATTTTAAGATTGTAACATCCCAGATGTCATGATTTTAACGTCTTCGTCCTAGTTCTATTGTCAACTCTAATTGATAAGCGGGCTAAAGTGTCAAAGGTCATGTGTTTGTCAATCTGTCACTCGCGTTAACCATGTTAGTTGTTATTCTTGCGGCACTTAAACAAGTTTACTAGCTGCCCTTTTTGTTCAATGCTCCCTGGGCTGTTTTTGATGACGAATGATAAAAGATTGGGCATTTTTAACTAACAGGAAAATTTGATGATTGAATTGACAGAAATATCGGATTTGGTCATTTTTAAATTCTATTAAGAGAACCATAATTGTTCAGGAGTACATAGGCTATGGAAATTGAGATGTTTAGCCGAATGCGATACGCGTCGTAAAATTGGGTCAACATTTGCGCCAAAATTGATCTACTTGTGGTGCGATAAGATTTCTTCCCTTCATGTGTTTACTTAACAAATTAAAACTAGCATCAAAGATATATTCTAAATGTTGCTAGTAATAATGAGATTAATCAAATAAACACACAATTGAAGTAGGCCCATAGGATGATCCTCAGAAGGCATTCATAAATATGGGTCATTTTGATATCGGAGGCACGTACATTTTGTTGTCTAATTTTTGAAAAGGGCACATTTAAGTTCGAATTTGTGTTTCACAAAGTTTTGAAAACAAAACCTTAAGTTTTTGTTTCTATTCTGTATGAAAACGAGGTAACATATATAAGTATAAAACTACAAAAAGAATTCATTTTAGGCGTGTAGAAAGGTACACGGAGTGGGTGACGAAAAGGTGCCGAAAACGGGACAGCTGTTGTGGAATTGTATCTTCATTAAGGAAATTCACTGCATCCATTATGACATTCGAAAGTTTTTAAAAGTTATTTTCAAAAGAATTTTAGGATTTAAATGTGTCAATAAAGAGTGTATTATTTTACGGTTTGAAGCGAGTATATATCCGGAAGGCAAATTGGTAGATGAAGGTGGTATCGTGTTCGGCCCATCAAATAATCCTAAGGGGTTACATCGACAACTTGGGCTCGGTGAACATCATGCTAGCAGCTTGGAAACGCCTTTCTTATTTGAAGAAAAGAAAAACATGTAAATCACAATTTAGTCAATCTACAATTATCAAATACCTTGTCTATGCATGTTAAATGTTAGATTGGCTGTGAAATGGGGAAGGGTGCCATATGGGGGTACGGGAAACAAATACGGGCTCAATACGACACCCAAGTCCTATTGTTAAAAACCACTTTTCGACCATTTTTAAGACTCATTTGGGTATCGCGTATACCATTAACACTTTTGTAAACTATATAAAGCGAGGAAAAAATTGAAACAGAAGGGAGTGAAAGTTTACATGACGACTTCAATGTCAAATTCAAAGTAGGGAGTGCTTGAAATATATATTAGGTTGTCTGTAATGACACATGTGCTATGTTTGCCCATATGCCGTTGTAGGCTTTTGTCAGCGAAATTTCGATTTTAAGGAGATGTACCTAAAAGTCATAAGCGTTTCGGATAAATAGTGTACTTGACAAAGACCTTGCCAATTTGGGACACTTATGTGTTCGCATTACGCTTTCTCATATACGTCTATCGCGGTTAAGTAAACGAAGTCGTCCGTATTTGCTCCACCCCTTCTTTGGCTGCTTAGTTGATGACTTAGCTAATGAGTGCTCATATAAAACTTGTCATTTGTGGTTAATTGGTGAAAGAACGCTTCTTGTCGTTGCTCAGTGCAGGTGCATCTAACATTCATTTCGACATTCAAATTCAATTCAACGACTTATTACTTTTTTGTGTTTACTTTTAAATATACAAAAGATTTGAAAACTTTTTTTCTAATGCCAGCTGCAGTCGTAAATTTCGTGTCCCATGTATCTCAGCACAGGATAAGTACACCCTGATGACATGCTACGTACGCATTGGCAGATTTTAAACGACGTTTATCGTCCGTTTTCCAATAGTGGCGAGATTTAGCCGCTCGCTCTTTAAGTGCCATCTACTTTTATATTTATAGTTCCACCGCATGTTTAGTTTCCAAAACCAATCTGATACTTTACGATGTAATTCAATCATCCGTAGTTTTATGTATTAAGCATTTTGCCCCCTTAATTTTAGGAGAAAATTTAGGACGTGTGTATAGGATCCATACGTGCGCGTCGATGTTTACGTCTTCGTGTTGACGAAAATTGGCAACTCTTTGTTTCAAAATTTCACTTCGAATCAATGTTTGAGAACACTTCACTCGTTTGATTATCCTATTAATACTTGTACTATATTCTTATATAAACTTCATTCACATTTGATGAGACTGTAACCCTTTTGTTATCCTGTAAGCGAAACAGCCTCGTCCCATTTTACCAATTGACGTTAAACGACACGGCACCGCCTTTTTTAACAAGCGAATTAATCATCTTAATTTTCCGCACATTTCTTTGCAATATAATTACCTTTTATTTTTAAATACATTTGAGTTTCTTGAAGCATTGCCCGAAGCAGTGACAAAAGGAAGCAGACTCTTTGCACCCTAAACAATACGACCGTAATGGTAGTCACGATTTGCTGCGTATTCAATCTGCTAAGTCTTTCTCATGCTTCATGTTCAGTGCACAACCAGGCAAAAATGTTCGAAAATTCACTCAGGCGTCTTTGTTTTTTGTTCGCTGTAAGACCCGACAACAAAAAGGCAACAAAGAATAATTAGCACGCCTGTTTACCCAGCATTATAGCAGATGGCTCCCCTATGCTGATTTTGGCCAAAGGGGGTATGTTGTATTTGAAACTCAACAGTCATTAATGTCTTTACGTGAGCTCTTTATTTCGTCATTGCGTGCCATTTTTCGGCACTCAATTTTCTATCGATCAGCTTTTCTAAAAGGTTTAAAGCCTTTTGTAATTTTATCATGAAACTTTTAACAATTGATTTAATAGTCTATATAATTATATCATTAACTAAAAGGGGTTATATTTCCCCCTACAAGGGGTATATACTTGATAAGGAACATCTGAATTTAGAGTCGTCAACCACGTGCCGAAAAATGGCAAATATTTATGAAAATGAAGATTTAAAAGTCAAAACATTATAGCGATAATCATTTTTGAATGTTATGTTTTTAAAACTTAAGAATTGTTAAAACATTTTGTGTTCACTTTAAAACTTTATAAGAACCTACCCCTATCAAGAGAGAAATACCCAGGAGATTCGGTGTATTATTTGTGCTCGAGATCCACATGCCGAAATATGGCAATTTATTTCCTAACGTAACACGAATGTTCAAATCTGCCCATTCTCAATCTTAATCTCTTTGTGAATGAACAGTGGTCGTAAACTATTTGAATATAATCTCAAGCGTTATTTTATCAACACTGACTCCTTAAGACAAGGGGTTATAGTGGCTGAGTTTGAATAGTACTTTAGATAGGCCTGGTTGATCCAGACTTGGCTCATAAATGGACGCACGCTCCTAGAAGTGTCGATTTCGGCGCACAGACGCCCATCCGCAAGGCTGGAAAACTTTCTTCGCAATCGTAGAAAAGATATAAATTGAATTGATCCATTTAAGAATGAGAGGATTTGTATTACATTGAGATGTATGCGTCGTTTATTCACTATCAGCTATCTCAAGCTCTGAATAAGCGGGAGTAAGATGACGCCGGCCGAGCAAGCAACTCAAGAATCAGCGCTCATGACGTTCGGCTCACGATTGTGTACACAGAGCCGAATATCTTACAAATTAAACTAACGTAGTATAAAAAAGATATTATTGTTTTTGACACGCTTATGATATTATTCAAAAAAGCTTTATATATATAGTGTATTGTGTATAGGGTACACGCCTAAGGGTTTATAACGGTAGGGATTATGTCAGACGAGGTTTCGCCCTACCCCTCCCATGTACCTTAAAAGCCACGACACTGTTTACATTACAACTACTGATATTCAATATCGGGAGATTTCTGACAAAGTTGAAATTGGAGTAAAAGTAAAGCAAGAAATATCAGATGTGAAATAAAAACAATGTGCAATCGATATATGCTGTTAATATAGCTATAATCGGCTTATTAGAACTACGCCTCGCTGGTTGTCGAGCTCTCTTTGAAAGGGGCGTGGTCATCAAAATCAAATTTCAACATTTTCATGAGGAGACATCTATTTATTTTTCGCATTTTATACTTATAGCTTTGACAACTTTTACAAAAAATGATTTTTAGAAGAAATTATCGTCTATTTACAATGCTATTTGGCGTAAAACGCGTTCATAACGCAAGGTAGAGCTAATTCGGACTTATCAACATTTTTTATATTTACCGCGGGTGAGCAATGGAGATCGTGTGACGAAAAAGTAGCGCCATCTGGTGTTCATTCTTCCCAAAGCTGTAAATGCACCACACTAAAATTCAGTTTGTCTTTAAAATACTTTATCACACAATATAGCAAGGTTTGAAATTTTGGGCTGGACGGGGTGAAGTTTGGTAGACGGGTGTAGCTATAGACGGGTTTTAAAGATATTTAAAGGAAATTTGATATAAATTTAATGCTATGTGATCTACAAAATACTCAAAATAAAATTAAATAAAATAAAATTAAAGATAAATAAATAAACAAATGAAAATAAAATCAGACATGAACATTCTAAAATTGTGTGGATTCAGTTTTGAATTGTAATAATATACTTATTTCTTACTATGCAAGTATTGAAGAACAATAAATGTGATACGTGGCACTAAAGACAATAAGACATAATCAATTAAAAAAAATGAAAGTGATAAAAATATCCAAAAATAGATAAATATACATAAATAAAGCAGTGATAAATATTTAAGGATTTTGTAAACTATATAGTTACAAAATATGATATTCAAAATTAATGAACCAATTAAGCAACTTTGTTATGATTTGAATTTAATAGCCGCCGGTAATTTTTTATCATTTGGCCTATTGTTGTCTCAGTTTGAGATTTAGCTTCTGCTTAAATAGTATAGCATTCGACGTTGCAATAAATGTTTGATTCTGAGCTAAAGCAGGTCTAGCCATGGAAGGTTGGAGGTGCGTTTGTCTCTTCATACCGGCACTGGGTGTGCATCAACTTAAAACGGTGGATCGACTTAATCGACGCCAAGGATTCGGGACGAAGGATTTGTACACCACACCACTGAATGCGCGAACTTGAATAGATATAGTTTAGAACAAGAAATTTAATGATTGAAAGTGCTTCAGGCTCATTCTCAGATAAAGCGTGCAACTTTGCCGTTTTTGTGTCGCTCATGTTCGTGTTACTAGTTTAGCGTTGTTAAGCCTATTACAAATAAT
>JXSR01S074776.1:96140-113124 GCA_000969725.1 Ophiothrix spiculata | reverse complement strand
ATGTGTCCCCAAATTATTTCCCACGAAATTTGAAAATCCAAAATAGCCACCAAAATTAGGTTCAAGATGGCAGCAAAATAATCCTTTTATACGAGGAAACCGGTTACAGTGACATTAAAACAGAATTTAAAATGAATGAATATTGCTTTAGGGGCTACAAAAGAGACATACTGACCAAGCTTTGTAATTCACGTGTATTAATATGGCCGCCGAAATGATATTTCTTAAAGTATGCGTATAATGTAGGGGTATTTTGGCGGTCGTATTGGGTCTCTTTTTCGACGATATTTTTAATTTAGAACAAGTGAAAGACATTATTTGGTTACAAATATTTTGGTTGAAGTACAAGAACCATTTTCTTTAATTATTTTCAATATCAAATGTTTTTAATGCTATTTTGATGATGCTGTATCCATCTTAAGCGAATATGCTGGACTTTGTTGTCAGTGTTCATTTGATTTTTTGAAACAAGTTAACAACAATATTGTGAAGGGATGTTTTTTTTTTACCCATTAAGCCATTTTCATTATTTATTTTCAATATTCAATACATTTAATGCTGTTTTGAAGTTGCTGTAACATGTTTTTGTGCAAAGCGCATGGTGTTAGTGCTGACGTTTTAAGTCGTACTGTATTTTTTTAAATTTTAAATATATGAATGGTACATCTTGAGGACAAATAATCTTATTGTTAACTAAAATGTCCCTCTGTACAGATATTTCAGAAAATTTGGCTTTCTTCAGGCTACTTTGGTCGATTTCATTGAAAATATGCCGTTTTGGTGGTCATTTTGAAGTTGAAGCATTCAAGTGACCTAATGTTTAGAGAAACACATTATATACTTCATTAGCTTTAATTTGATACCAAACATGACATATTTACAACTCAAATGGGATCTGTCACACTTAACAGGGCATGTAAAAAAGGGGGAGCGGCTTTGACGCTAATAACAAAAATTGCTCAAGCGTGTATTTTTGGCATCATTCAGGTTCTTAAAGTACACGCTCTAAACTATCAATTTCATCAAAAAAATTGCATATATACCCAACGTGACACTTATGCTATAATTTGGCTGAAATCTACCTGACTAAAAGGATATAGGCTACTTACTTTACATATTGTGCCTTTCAAATTTACGAAGAGCGCAAAATACAAATTATTTAATTAACAAATTTAACAAGAAATTAAATATACATTTGTTTCTATTGTTATTATAACAATGTATCTCAGATCTATTGAACAAATATCCATTATCTTAATAATAGAAAAGAATAAAAGTGACAAAATTCGGAATTTGCTCATGCATTAAAGCACCTACCAATATGTAAATTTTCAGCATAGACTGAAATAATTTGTATAAGCATATGTCCATATATCTTTCACAAACGTTTTATTGTCATACACAAAAATAGGCTGCAAACTAAGAAATTTGAATTCTGATAATTCATCATTTTGTTCAAAATCATGTCACGTGAAATAGAAATTAATGAGAAAGTGTTGGGTATATTAATGCTTTGTTATTTTATTTGTTAAAAAAGCAGAAGTTATCCAATGGGTCAATGATTTTATATCACGAACAAATGTAAATCTTAATTAGGAGCTCGTATGGTCCCAAGTTCAAAACTACAAATTTTAAAACTTTATACATGTACATTACTATTGCAGACAAATCATCAGAACCAATATCGTTTAAGTTAACATATGGCACTGTGCCTCTGTAAACATGTCTTGGTCACTTTGCCACGCCCTTGCTTTTGGTTAAGTTTATGTTGTCATTTCGTAGAAAACATGTATGACATTGATCAATGATAAAAGACAAGCAAGGGCTTCTATTTTATAAGTTTAATCTTACTTTTTAAAGATGTGGGACTTACAGTCGAATTGCCACAAAAACATATTGGTTGAAAGCATCATTCGGAAAACTCTGAGAAAGTTCTACTTCCCAACGGTTCAATTATATATATTTGAGGACTCTGCATGCATGAACATTACAGGGCCAAAGGGACCAAGTACGTAGATACTTTAGGTACCATCAAAAATTTTATTATTAGGGTTTATATGGTTAGTGTTAGGATTGGATCATGGTTAGTGAGTTAGGTCGGGTCATCATGCTAGGATCAAATTTTGGATGGGAAAAGGAATGCAACTGGACACACTCAATGCACATTTTCATTTGCAGATGATGATCTATAAATAATAAACAATTAAAATTTAAGTCCAAGAATCTCTTAGTTATCTAAAAAAACAACACTTTTTCCCACAATGAGTACAATGAGTACATGCACTGTGACAGTAACTTCACGGTTAAAATATTCTTGGGGCGACAGGCACTTAATATTGAAGACACTTTGATGGTCATTTGGATCAAATAATTGTCTCCTTACGGCCATATCTTAAACCAACAGTGACCAGCTTGTTGGTCTGATAGCCAAGGGGGTCATACTGACCATACCCTTACCCCTCACACAAAGTAAACCCAATCATTCAGCCATTACAATTCAAGCTCAAATTAGTTTCATTATTTAGGAACATGAGAATATAAAGCTACAAAAGAACTGCTTTGCCCTCAAAGGACGATATTGCAATGAAACCACGCAATCCCAGCCAGGTGCTGGCCGGTACTATAAACTTTACTTTCTGCCTTCCACACTTTCATAGCTCCAGTCCATGTTCTAGCCCAGATTTGTTATGTTTGTTTTGGTGATTTTGTATAGTTACTGTAACGTTTTTTAATTGTTGTAAGCACAAATGTAACCTGTGGTTATTTTGAATTTGACGATAAATACCATGGGAAAGTGATAAGAAAATCAGAGTTAACCATCTTTTGTTTAGATAAAATTGTGGCTAAAAACAAAAGCTTATTAAAAGATGCATGGTTATAAATGTGGGTGTATGGGGGAGTGGGATTTTTAAATATTGAAATAATTCATCACATCCATTTTTTTGAATTGCTAGTTGCTAGTTTTTGATTGTACACTATTACTGTAATCTTGGTTTGCAAATATCGATAGATATAAAAATTGGTAGATAACATGATAAAACTATTTTTATATGGTAATTACAAAATTGCAGCAAAAATAATCAGAGGAAAATTGTCTGAAATGTTGAGAACCCTTGAATGAATGCATGTAGATTTAAAAATAAGTAACTGACAAATAATTTAATGAATCCTAGTTGAAAATTACCATTTTCACTAAAACCATGTCATATATAGGGCCTAAAGATTTAGCAATTTCAGATTATTTTTTCATACTCAAGTCGATCACTGTGCATGAAGGAACAGAACAATTACAAACGAAGGAGACTATTATAGTATATAGCATTTATGGATCACTAAAAAGTAAACGAGTTGTTTTCATTGTTTGTAAATCATAGAATTTCTGTGCACATAAGACTTCTTAAATATGATAAAATAATAATATCGTGTTGTTCATATCTTACACGTGCAAAAAATAAATCCAATATGATCATAAAAGTTTCCTCTTTCACTCTTTCTCAAGTAGCGATATCAAATTCCTCCAAATCTATGGACTAATCTGACGTAAGAGCAAATAATACCATGAGAATGATCTCAAGTGATCTTCCCATTACCCGCTACTACGTGAAGTATAAACGTCCGCGCTTAGATGGCTTAAGGCCAGCACACGGTGGGCTGTATACATTGTCCACCCCAAATGACCAGGATGACCGTAACATGATGACCGGCTCAATTTAAGCCTGATACACCCTAAACACGACTGACCACTCCTTTATTTGACCAAAGATTGGCCAATAATGTTTTCATACGGAGGGGTGGACACCGGTCACTTTCCTTTTATCTCGGAAGCCTTATGGCTAAGCAAACCGTTCATCATATGGTGTCCAAACGGCGTGCGTCAGGAAAACTTGCGATTATGAAAATGGACAGGCGCAGTATTTAAGTCAAGATCGCTTACGACATCCTCCCTTTAAGGGTATCACTGATTTTATTCTTTATTATTAATTGGAAGACAATACCAATTGTTCTGCCATATTAGCAATATCGTGCTGGGATTGTCCAGTGGGTGTGTGAGTGGTCAAAGATGGCCATCTTCTCATGTTACTGGCTATTCGACTACAAATTACAATGCTATGACTTCGAGGTCCTTCTGAGGAGATGTTAAAAGAAAAAGATGATGCTCTATTAAAATGGTAATTTTACTGTAGGGGTTCTCAGCAGGTGATTACAGTTTAAGTGCTGGTATATAATGAAGGTGTTTGGGCAATCACGTATCACTAATGGACCCTTAATTGATGCAGGTTTATGAATAATATGTATTGTTCTAAATATTCATTTGCTTCTTTTGATTATCATTTTGTGTTATTATTGCTTGTTTGTTCTAGAGAACTCTTAATTGAAAAAAGACAAAACAAAAAACATACAAAACAAAAATGAATAAAAACAACGTCTTAAAATAATTCACATTTAACTAACTTCGAATCAATTTGCCCAAGATCCCAAAGATTTTGAAGGAAATCGATATCGCTTCATTTAAGAAATAATGAAACATATCTTTGCAATTTTTTCAAAGCAAAAACTTTAAAAAATGCCAGTTTATTTTCAACATGTTCAATAAGCTTTTTCCTTGCTGACATATTCATCATACCAAGTCAATAATATCAGAAATTACCATATTTTGTGGGCTAAGTGGAGATCATATATATTACAACGATAAACAATAGTTTTGGCCAGGATATATTTCATTTCATTTCTGCATATTATAATCCTCCTCACGCATGGAACTAAGATCGCCTATCAAAGATTGACATAAAAGTTCCTTTTTCTTCTTTTTGAACTTTACTATAGATAAAAAGCCCGGTTTCATTATCATAAACTTGATGAAACGCCATACTCGCTAAAAGAAACTATATACCTCATTTAAGCCACTTATTAAGATTATTACAATTAAATGTAATTTTAAAATCCGTATATGGGAGTTAATGGTCATGGTGGCTAAACTGCTTTATCATTGTGAATGAATAAACAGTAATCATGGTCCGAGGCATTGTATAAGCTTACCAAGAAGGTTAAAGCTAAAGACACATCATAGCACGATCTGGTTTAAGGGTAAACTCTTCATTTTCTTCGATATATAAACTTTCGCATCCGGGGGCTGAATGACTCTTTTTGTTCGATTTCCCTGTGACGTATGGTGCAATTTTTGTCCCATAAAAAGGGCAAAGTGGTCGTTATTTTGCCATTGTTAATACGAACCATAAGAATGAGGCAATAAAAACATAAAGGGGCAATTTAAACCATTCATTGCACGCAGGCTTCATACTGGTGAAAGTGTTAAGCGGTCACTGAACTGAGTATACTCCAATAGGGTATGATAAATATGGTCAACTTCATGATCATCGTCATCAACACCATCATCACCATGATGGTCATGATCATGATGGTAAGCATGATCATTATCCATGCAACAAGACATGATCATGATGGTAAGCATGATCATTATCCATGCAACAAGAGTAACAATTATATTATTTTGATTTGTGGTCGAGACGTTAAGTGGTTCGATTTGAAATCCAACGGGGTTTTCCCTGGCAGGTTCAAAATCTCCACACAACGATATAGTTCAGGTTCAAGTTCAAAATTCATTTCAATATCACATTCAAATACAACTTACAGAGTAAAAATAAAACCAAACAATACAAAAAAAAATTGAAGTGGGGATTGACGAGTTGGCAAAAACGCCAATGAGGCCCTAAGGGTAATCCCCTAAATAGGGTCTACATGATACACACGACAAAGAGTATGGCCTAATTGTTAAGCTCAGTCACACATCACCGTATAGAGCCCAAATTTATACCTATATAATTGATATACATTGGGCTCTATACGTATGATGTCATTTAGTTTTATATAGCATCCTTAAGTTTGATCAAAATATCCATCTTAGGTGTAATTTCAGTTTTTTAAAGAAATCTTTTCACTAAGTTGATACCATATGTGGGAAAATAATTTTGTTTCCATTATTTAAAATCCCAAAACTGTGTACTTGGATCAAAAGTTAAAAAGGGATTTTGTTTTTGATATTTGAAATCCATTTCAGATCTGAAAATTATCAAAAACTGACTTAATCTGTCATTTTACAATGATTTATTCTGACGATTTGTAACGATTTACCCGAGCCCAGGGCAAAACTTAACAGTTCGAATACTTCTTCACTATGCTAACGCGTGTGAACTCTCCACAGTCACTGGGTTCAAATCGGAGCATCAATCTTAGCGATTTATTTATAATCCATCTTTTATTCTCAAATTGGTCAAGTAATATATATCAAAACAAAATACAGAATTGCCGTCTTTAATTCCACTTTCATCATGTCATTTTTCTGTATTTTATAACAGGAAGTTGATGCCTTATTTTTGATTAATATTTTCTATTTTTTTGACTGTTATGTATATGTTCCCACGGCATTAAGAGTAATTTTTAAGCGGGAAGCATGCAGACAATCTATAGATTTACAAATATAAATAGATGTCATTTATCAAGCTATCAAATCGTCGTCTGCGTTGCCTTGGTGATGCAAATTATTTTCATCAGAAGTCTTTGATAGTAATTTAAGCACAAAGCGATATCAAATTACGTAAATATGGAATCTGTTTTAAATAACAATTGTTAACACTAGTTTGATGAAATATCGTTGTCATTTATTGGTTTACAAATCCCAAATCTAGAAATCCCCCTGTGAACTTAGTAGAACAACTTCAAGATGCAATAACCATTGTAAAAACGGTTTATTTGTATGTACAAAATGTTTGCTAACCCCAAGCATGCGTTTTAAGTTGTATCTAAAATGCCATCTATACAATTAATGATAGAAATGTTCTGAAAGACTTACATTTTTAGTTATGTTTTAGCTTATATAGTTGGAAGAACATGTATTTTCTTGCAATAAGATCAAGTGTCACGGAAAGTTGATGTTCATATTGATGACTGTGGCTAATTACTTTAAAGTTCGAGTGAATATTCAAAGTTTCTTTGTAAGAATCTCATTTCTAACGTTGCATTTTGAAATGACGTCCTTTCTTTTGGACTTTGGTAACGCTTGATGTGCTGCGTTGAATTGTTTTTCAAACATGAAAATTAAATGATAATAATTTTTTAACAAAAATAAACAAAAAGGAAAGCTGTGACTTATATTCAATTTAAAACAAATATCTAAAGACATGCCAATCATTTTCTATTCACTGACTTTTCCTTAATGATCAAGCCACGCGACTGAACAAGAGGCCGGACAGTTAATTGGGACCTTAATTGTTTAATTGTAAATATACATGCTATACGGTCATTAAAAATGTTTAAAACTAAGTCAGCCACAGTTTACAAGAATAACCACACCGCAACCACCGCGAAAGTCATTGTTATTTATTTAACCGTTTTTAAGCCATTTAATTTGTTTCTTTTTATAGTTTCTTTAAAAGATAAGTACTTACTTATTATTATTCATTATTTTTTATTGTCTTAAGTAATCTATTGTCTTGGCATGCGAGTCTTCATCAAATGGTATTTTCACACTTTGTAAACTTTGAATTGTGATCATCAGCGGTCGAACGTTTTAATTAATTGTTTCATACTTAAAAGTTAATGCACTTTGTTTTCACCGATGGTTACTTATTAATAGAACTTATGAACAACAATTATTGTTCGTTGGACGGTGACCATTGGTCATTTAGGCAATAATACTTTCAATATATTCAATATTGATATCCGAATGTAAAATGTTTTAACGCTGTTCATAAGACCTAATGTGTTTCTTTTAATGTTCCTAAACGAAAATACACAGAAATACAATTATTCCTTACACCACTAGATCACTTAGTCAGATTGTAAGTAATGTAAAATGACATAATTTGTAAGCGGAAATAAACGAAGGTTTATTTTTAATGCATGCAGGATTTACCAAGAAAAAAAGCGCAACGTATTTCATCTCCTAACATAAACGGATGATTGCACACCGAATTTTCAAACAATCGTCAGCTGATAGCACTCTAATTTATCTACAATACTACTGATATAGCACATCACAGGACAAAAAAGATTCTTTATTGAACCTTTTATTTTGAGAGTGCATAACTTCACCCTCGCGATTTAAATCACTTATCAATGCTTATAGCACACTACTTTATCCACTATCTACTGCTGATAGCACACTACTTTATCCAGTATCTTCTTCTGGTAGCAAACTACTTCATCTGCTATCTACTGCTGATAACAAACTACTTCATCTGCTATCTACTGCTGATAACAAACTACTTCATCTGCTATGTACTGCTGATAACAAACTACTTCATCTGCTATCTACTGCTGATAGCACACTACTTCATCTGCTATGTACTGCTGATAGCACACTACTTCATCCACCATTTACTGCTGATTACACACTACTTCATCACTATTTACTGCTGATAACAAACCACTTCATCCACTATTTACTGCTTTTAGCACACTACTTCACTGCTGATAACACACTACTTCATCAATTATTGTCTACCACTTCTTAATTCTCTCACTGTCTACTGCCGACAGAACAACTCATCACCCGCTATCTTCCATTGGTAGTACGTATACTTTATTAACTATACCAACTGCTGATGGCACTTTTTTCCCACTGTAGGATTTTTCTGGGAGAAAAAACATTTTTTTTTTCTAGATTTTACCTGGCGCGATATAAGGTTTTTTAAAAATTCATTTTTCAGTTTTTTGAAAGATCCATAAGGACCCAAACATATGTAAAAAAAAAAAGCAAATAGAGCCGGTGTAGCAGGAATGTAAGTCGCCCGTTCTAATTGTCCAGGTTAACAGTGAATATAGGCTAAAAACACTCACGCAACATTAGCTTCACGCTTTATTCCGTTATGGTCTATGGAAGGCGGACTACTATTTCAGGGGGACTACGATTACTTTCACACCGGTTTTAAATTATAAGTGTTTTTGTCTTGATTTTTATGATTTTTTTAAATTTCAGAAATGTAATCAACACATATGAAAACACCATATATTAAAAAAAAAATAAAAATAAATAGAGGAATTCTATCTGTGCTAAGCCACCTTAATTTTTCCTATTCTTTATCGTTTCTATTTTGTAGTCCAAAACAAATTTAAATTTATTTTAAAACTGTCAGGAAAAAAAATGACCTGGCATTTATTAAATTACCCAATGGTTGTGATATTTACATTTTCTCTGACTCGGTTCCCGTGTCTTTTTACTTTCTCAGTAAATCATCTTTGACGTGCTGATATCATAAAAACTTTTAAAGCTTATACCTGTAATGAGACTGAGTGTCCCCCGCAATCAGGCGTCCGGGTCTAATTGAACTACACGGAATAAATTGCAATCGACGATTTATTGATCGCACATGTACAAGTACGTTCTACACAATTCAATAGCAGCTAGGACATTTCAGTCACACGGACGCTGTATCTCATTACACCGGTATATAATTACTTTTCAAATCTTTGGCATTCTGCTATAACACATCGTTATAAAGTTTCATGTTTTTGAGCTGAGCACCACGCGACTATAATAAAATAACAATATTGAAATTGCATGTTCTTTATTGTCCGTAAATCTCTGATGGATTATGTGTTTTGATAAATCGTAGTTGAACTTCACGAAACAAGAAAAGGACTAATTTTACAGTAATTTAAGCTAATTTTAAGTGTTTTCTTAGCTCTGGTAAGAACATCCCACAGCATAAATTTTAGGATATTTACAAATGCAATAGGAGGTTAAATTTAAACGTACCAATTGTCAAGAGTCGAGATTATTGTTATAAAATACTTGGTGAACTGGTTAACTGACCTTGTTTTGTAGACAGGTATATAATTTGGTTTACCCTTTACCCCAAAGGACCCGTTAGTTTTTAAAGAGTGAACAACCAAAAAGACTATTCGATTATTGCAGATTTGATGTCATTATGTGTTGTTGGCTTTTACTCTTTTCATTTGCTGCGTTTAATTTCTTTCGAGAATAGGGTTATGGCCATCTGCAATTGAAATTTCAACTATAAAGGAACATTGTTGAATAATGGAAAGGCTTCAGACACATTACCCGGGCGCACTACCTCATATATAAATCACACTACCCAGATATTCATTGATATCAAACGTTCCGTATGCTGCTGATTTAAGTTTTTTCTTATTATTAATTAGTTCCTCTATCACGTCTACTAAGAGTATATAAGTGACAATATAGTAAAAGTTTTGCTGTTAAAAATATCTGGAAATCTCGGACATGCTTTAATACATTTTACATAAAACAAACATACTTTACTTTATCCAATGAATTTAAGGATATTGGCAAAGAAAAGCTATTTACCGATTTACAAATGCACAAGGGCGGTTGAATTAAACCCCTCCTGTAGTCAAGAGCTGCGATTATTCAAGAGACTTGTTTATTTTATTTGTCTGATATGTAGAGGAAAAATATATTTTTGGATTAACAAATAAAGTCTGTTAAAGAATAGACAAAAGTATCAAATAATTTTATACTTTTTGATTGTGTCTTTCATTTTATGCCTAAATCTGTGTAAAAATAGCCACAATCTCAACAATATGATTATTTGACATGTTTGAAATTAACAAGTGAACGATGGACGTCGTATATCGTTGCCAATCTTTACCGTCACTTCTTCATCATTATATATTTAAGAAAATAATGATTCAATAATCTTTTTAGTTATTTTCATATTGGCATAACTTATCTACTCCTGATAGCACATTATATCCATAACCTTACAATATTTACATGTAAAATCTAGTCCATGAAATGAAATGGGAGTTAAATGGTGTGATAGGGTAGGGTTTCCCTTTTACATTGATACCAAATTGAAATTCGGACAACGTATGACGTCACAATGATATAATAAAACTTGGCCGACCTTCAAATGTCGATTTTAAGCCCAAAATTGACCCAATTTGTTTTTGTTTTCTAAATATCGGAATTTCATCCGGTTTGTCGTTAGAAAGAAGAAGAGTTTTTAAACATGTTCCGCAAGTTCAAGGTAAATAACACCTCTATTTTTCACCCTACCCTCGAACTTTCACGTTTTTGGTGCAATCGGCAATGATAAACCGTATGGGGCATCCTCACACCGTACAAGTAAGGTTAATATAAAGTATGTTTTAATCCAGAAATACATATGCGATTTTTGATGTCCCTTTGAATAAAGTATGCTTAAGTATAAGTAAATTTGCTAACTCAAGTTTTCATATTTTCATATTTTAATGTACATGACTATTACTGTCTTCTAAAAAATGACCGATTTTGATGGTAAAGTAGGGCAGATAAGGTAATCCATTTTAACACCATAACAAATATATGTGCTCTATTCATATGTCACATCAAAAATCGTCAACAATTACGACACAAAATGTCCATACAAACATTATCCCAAAAAGGTTGTATAAAGAAACTCAAACAAACACAAACGATGTTTTAAAAGATACATTTTATTGTTGCGTTTCATGTATAAAACTTATATTTTAACAATCCAATTAATGTACGTGATAAAGGTATGATTTTAGATACGCTCATTTCCTGTAATGTCATATTTAGATTACAAAAAAATGACAGTTCATTTATAACAGGAAAAGAAAAAAAAACAAATTGTTTTTTTAGTTAATCCTTACAAGAGCACTGAAACTTTCTAAATTCATTGCCAATTTAGTCTTTCTGATAGAAACAATATGGATAAATACATATCTTGGTCAATAGCACACGTTCAGAAATATATCTATTAAAAAAAACCGTAAATAAAATAAAGTTGGTATCATATATAAACATTTGATTCTCATGAATTTGAACCAGTAAACAAAAGGCATTGATTAACATAACAGATTTTAGATGGCAATTTACTCTGCATTTATGTTTGTGCTTTCCACAAGTCGATTCTAACGGATTTCACATCTCTGTCTTGTTTTTTTTTTCATTTCTCTTCATTTTGAACAAAAACAAGAACAATCTTTTCATCTTACAATGATGAAAGTTCATCAGTAAAGATAGGGAATGTAATTTCTTCATATATGCATGAACAACTTATAAACGCTCGTGTTTAATTGATGTAGATATATATTTTAATTAAAGCATTTTTAAATCTTCAAGTAAGAACTTTATAAGATGTACAATGAACTATACGCAATGACGGGATTCAGTATAACAGGTCCAGTGACACGACCTTATATTTCATTTTCGGCGATTTCAGTGGTCAGGCAAAATGAAAATAATTGTTTGTCTCAGAGCTCACGAAAGGTCCAAATATTATTATTTTTTTATATATTCCCGACTTGTTTTTTCGGTACGTCAAAAGTGAATTATATATAGTTTTTGACCTCCATATATATGCTGACATTTCTTAAAAAAGAATAGACATTCATGGTTACAAATGAGTATAGAAGTATTTCACTCTGACCATTTGCATGAATTTGTTTTTGGTGAGGAAAATTATAATTTTCCTAAAAATATTCTAGAAAAGATGCTAAAAAAAACCTTGAAAGAAAAAATTATAATAAAAAACCTTTTCCCTGATCACCCGATTTTACAAACGCGCCCGGCAGCTTTAAACTGTAAGACAAACTATTTAATTTTTCTTGGCCTTACCGTTTTAAAAAGTTTAGAAGTTTCCATAAGAAAATATAGAATTTTAAAGTTGAAAAAAAAGGGAGAAAGGGTTTCAATTTTATTTAATATAATATAGTTTTGCACTAAAGTTACGATGGTGATAGTTCATTCTCTTTTAAAGTGGTAAGTCCATTATCATGATCTTTCTTCAAACTATGATTGTGTTTACTCTTATTCATCTGGGTTGATATAAAGTTCAAACTGAGGATCAAGTTCAATCAGAAATAAAATTTTAACCATCACAACCAAGCCGAAGGGTGATGGCTTCACTTGTAACATCTTTTACTTGAATGTCTACATTTTAAATTATCAACTTGAAATTTCTTCAAACCCCATCAAGAATATAAGGTAGCACTTGTGTTAAAACTAAGGCATGTTTACGACAAACATATTAATAATAAATATCAAAGTTTCAATATTGCTCATAAATATTAGCACTATACAAAAGTTATCTCAAATTTGAAAATATAAATGTCTTTGATCTGTTAAAAAATGTACAAAAATATGCTGAACATGTTCCCCTCAAGTTTATCAACAAACAATATCATCCTGTTCGTCAAGTTCTTTGTCTTCAGAGTCACTACAGTGCGCATGCGCCGACTCTGGAGAAGAGTGGCACATCTTGGAATCGTCCTCATCATTTGTTGGTTTCCCGCATGAGTCCTCAGCGCTTCCACCACGACCACTTTTGTGACATTTGCAATTGCGGGATGAAGGTCCTTTGCTTTCTTTCTTATACTTAACTCTGCGATTTTGAAACCAGATTTTCACTTGTTTTTCGGAAAGACCAAGATATGTAGCGATTTCGATTCTACGCAGTCGTGATAGATACATATTGGAAGAAAATTCTCGTTCAAGTTCAAGAAGTTGCGTTGAAGTAAAGGCTGTTCTGATTCGCTTGCTGCTGTGGAGGTCGTCGCTGCTGTCGAGTGAACCTGTGATGGGAGATAGAGAAGAGAGGGGTTGCAATTAGCAATGTGTTTTATACAGACTCCATTGAAATAATACATAATTTAATCAAATTTCATAATTTCTTGATAAGTTTTTGTGGTTAAAGTTATCTATAACAAACAAATAATTATTTGATTTATTAACTTTAAATTGTTGTATTAATCAAGGTAATTTTGGAAGATTAACCTTATTAAACCTCCTCTTCCCTCAAAAGTTATACTGCCTCAAACAGCTCGTTTTTTAATGAAACAATGTTTGTTTTTACCGTTTTATTGTTTCATTTTAAGATTATATTGTTTTTAATGTGATAAATTCAAGAGATATGGCAAATGAAAAAAACAAAGTAAAAATTTATAAAGTGTATAAATAAAACACACATTTTCCATTTTGTAATAAAAATGAAACAATAAAAAGGGTTAGAAGTCTAACCACAAAAAATAAAGGACAGTCAGTGAAAAAGTCACTGACATTCCAGAATTCGAAACTTGGCATTATGCTAGCATCAGATGGGGAGAAGCGGTCGATTTTTTTAAATCTAACCCGCTCCTCCCTCATCTTATTTTGTGTGGAAGAAATTTGAAAATCATTTTAATTATAATTTTGATCTTTCATCTATTTCACTAAAAAACGCATTGTTCGCGTTGATCGATGTAAGGGCACATCAACCCTTTGGCATAAATATATGTAGTTGGAGGAATTTCTAAGCTATCTAACATGCTCGAAGCTCCAAACATTATGTTAGAATGGCGTTTCTAATTTACCTATAATTTATAAAACTTTCTGTACTTACCAACAGGCAGGTAAGGCGAGAGTTTCCGGGGATCCACGCTGCTTCTGTATGCCATATGTGAAGGGGGTGATGGCTGTCTGCTGTGTCTTGTGACATGGGATGTGGTTAGGCCCACGGGGCTTGTACGCAGATGGTCTCTACAACCAGTCATATCAGTAATGTGATGGTCTAATATAGATCTATGTGGAGGAGTGACGGGTCCTGGATGATGATGATGAGATGACGTAGAACGGGGCACTGGAATGGCAACTTTGGTAGTGTTGAAGATGGAAGACGGAGGAAGAGTTGGAATTCTTGTGGAACATGTAGTTGGAATGTGATGAGCATCTCGCACACACAGGGTGCAAGAGTCTAAGGCATCTTGGTGCTGATGTGTAAAACAACTGAGTCCATTTTTAGATGACGCGAAAGATGAGGCTACTCTGGAAGCCATCAATGCTGAATGAGCTCTGTCAATGCTGGTTGCTGCTGGTCTGTTTAAAATTAAAGAATCCACATAAAATGACCGAGACATCTTTAAAGGTGATGATGCTGAAACTCCAGTAATCGGAATTTCTTGATGAAAACTTTCAATATCTTTTGGTCTGTAGCCAAGTGGCCAAGTTGTTGAACCCAGGCGTGAGCTGGTAGCAAAAATACCCGTCATTAGTTGCTCGGTATCCACAATATCAAGACTTTCAAAAGAAAAACAGTAGCACGTTTTATCTGCTATGGTTGGTTAAATCTGTAAAGGCTGCAAGTGGTTAAACATAGATCTGCACCCGGCAAACTTCAATCTGACATTGAACTTGTTCTAGCCACAACAAGCAATAAAGTAATCTGTAAGTCATGTGTAAAAAAGCCTCTATTGAGCAAATACCCACTTGTGTTGGTGTCACATCTTTCATTGGCTACTGGGTCGCAGCTACAATACACTTGTCACTTACACACTTGATTTTGACACGCCCATCGCGCTAAACTCTAATGTCACGGTATAGAGTAGCCGCGTGACTGTGTGAACTTAATCAGGTCTTTCAAATTTTCAAATATAATGAAAGTGATGGCTATTATTTTATCAATTAACGATGTCTCATTGACTATTTTTTCGTGAAATTATATATCATTCTATTAGATATGATTGCTTAGCCAATAGCTGAACTATTTTAAAATATACTTTCACTTTTTATTTGAATTTAAGTTTGAGTACAAAAATAGACGGATTTTAACTGATATTTTAAGTAACTTAATTGATTACCCAGCCTTGTCAATTACTATTTTATATTGCATGTATCATCAATGACCATGACGCCATTTGTGTTATATTTAGATAAAATGGAAACAAATTTCATTGGTGTACAAATAATATTTTCAACTTTTCAAAATTATCTCAACTACATTTGGCTATATATCATATTAAACATGTAGTTTCTCCTCTTGATATCACACTGCTGTATTCACTATTTATTGCTTTACACTATTTCATCAGCTATCTACTGCTGAGAGTACATTTCACCCACCCGCTATCTACCGCTGATAGCACACTTCTTCACCCGCTATCTACCGCTGATAGCACACTTCTTCACCCGCTATCTACCGCTGTAGTACTTTACTTAATCCACAACCTACTGCTCTCACCTTTTACTCATTCACTATCTACTGCTAATAGCACACTATTATCCACATCATACTTCACCCACAATCTTCTGTTGATAGCACACTTTATGGTCATTATTATTTCTTTATTTGTATGTGGTTTTGGATCAAATTTGATTTGATTTGATTTGATATATGTAGCAGGCTACTTTATTTATAATATATTGATGATATAAAGCAAATTCATACATGCATCGTTCCATACCGATGCCACGCTATCCAGATATGCACTTAATCCATGTTGAATTTGACAAAAGATGCTCACCAATAAAGAGCACTAAACAAAAGTAAAATAGAAAGTTAATTGGGCTTTTGATAACTCTATGTGGTATATTTTTGACAAAATAAGTCTTAAATATTCCTGATGGAGTGAATTTTAATACAGTATGGACGGAAATTGGTTCTTTAAGTGTAACAAAATCGCTGTTAATGTAGCCTCTATTATTTCAAGATCATCGTATTATATCTTATAGACCATTGCTAGACCATGACTTAAATTTCACTCCCAAAGCTGACAAGTCAATGTTAAGGATAATACATTTTCGCCATTAGCAATTTATAACGGTAATAAATCTTCTTCTGGGAGAATTGTTTTTACATTTCTGTTTTAGTATGAATTCCCTTAGGTGGTTAAGACTGAACTCATTTAGGATACCATCAAAATGAATTTATATGCTCCTTTTTGAATTATGGTGTAAAATCACTCTCTATATAAAGTGTAAAATATTGTCATTAACCTTTTCTCTGCGAAATGAAATAAAGTTATTCTACGAACCTAACAATACATTTCACATGCTCATGTCATAATTTGAATCAAAGGATCATAGCAAAATTAGGAACACTCCAATATATTCGGTGTCTACAAGAATGACCAGTTTTTATATCTGTTCAACATTTAATTTGATATCTTTTGAATACCCCGTATATCGATATTGTTTCTTTGAAAAGACATTAATGTTTTT
>JXSR01S074776.1:56554-77480 GCA_000969725.1 Ophiothrix spiculata | reverse complement strand
ATGTTGCTCATATTTTTCTCACAAGCCATGTGAAATTTCACGGCTGAGTTATGTTCGGTTTTGGAGATATAAATGAAAATGTGTCTAATTATGGTAACCATAATTAATATTACATAGTAACGTATAGGGCTCATTCTCCGATAAAGTGTGCAACTTTGCCGTTTTGGTGTCACTCATGTTCGTGTTGCTTGTTTAACGTTGTTAAGCCTATTACAAATGTTGAAATCATGAAAGAAAGTAATCAGACAATCATATCGGCTAAATATGGCATCATGCCTCTATGAAAGGACAATTTAAATTTTTTTTGAAATAACACTTATTTGCTATTTACTTATTTTCAAGGTGTGCGAATACAATCGAACTAAACATATTCTATGTTAAATCTGTTACAAGTTTGTTTAATGTTATTTCATTCATATTTGGCCAATATACTGTAAATTCGGGTTGATTCCGAAGTTCAAGCCGCGGTATATGTATAGATGAGACTTCATGTAACTGTTAAAAACAGATGCCACTGAAATTGATTCCCAATTGACTTATTTTAGCAAGATTCTCACTCGATACAATTTGATTTGAGTCCCGCAAAGAAGGCGATACACCTTGCGCAGGCAGTGATAACGGCGTATGTTTCAGATCTTCTTGGAACCAGAGCTTGTCTTAGTGCTAATACAACTTTGAATGATTGTTCTTCCCTCTAATAGTATAATGAATTAGCCGCAAATGCCAGTACCAGATATTCCACAGGTAAAGTGTGCAGAAATGAAAAGGATCCAGAAGAGAGATGTTTATCATTAGACCCAGGTAAAGAAAAGCATGATTATTGTTGGCTCAAGTGTCAAAATAGATGGCGCTATTCATAAAAAGACTTGTTTTAAGATGTAGAAGGGGTATACTGTTATGAGGCCGTATGATGCACGGGCAGCAAAAGAGCCACAAACACGCGTCCACAAGGCCCTTTGTTCCATGTGCAGATACGGCCTTGTGGCTCTCAACCCTCAACTGTCTAAATACAAAAGGATGCTACGGAATGTTTGAATTGATCTGTTGATAGGCCCAAGTTCACGACGACATATACCATGTTTCGATATATCGAGTTAACATTATAATAACTTATAAATACGCACAATTACATGTCTATATTAATCTTGACAGATCTGGTATCTATATTGGCTAATAGTAAAGACTACAATGAATTGACATGGGTATGGAAATCATGGCGTGATGCAGTTGGAGCTCCGGCTAAATCCGACTATATTAGAAGAGTGGAAATAAACAACCAAATTGCCCGAGCTAATGGCAAGTAGGCAACTACCGAGTGAGCCAATAAAAGTGCAATAGTTGAAATGGCGCCATATTTAAACAACAAAATAAATACTTAACAAATAACTTTTGTTTCTAAATAGATCATGAATTTACCTTTAGAGTGTTGAAAGTAAGAATGGGGATAATGGATAAAGGTGTTCCAAAATATGCTCATTTTCATGCAGAGGGCTAGGGTGGTGTAAAATCTGTCCAACCAGCGAACAATTTGATCATGTGTCTCATAATAATTGAATGTGACATTGCCTTTCTATTACTTAACCCTGAACAGACTTTTTGTGGGACTCTAGAAGTGTCATTTGTTTTTTTCTTGAACATTATCATGTTAAATAAAAGTGACTGAAGTCCAGGACTTCCCCTCCATGAATACTTGATAAACCTCTTGGCCCTTGTCTCTGTTTGTCTTACCTCTCTTGTTTGGGGCTAGATTCAGACATTGGTAAGTTTGCAGCTTTGAAAGAGCTTCAAAGGATGACTAGGGACTCTTGTCTGTAGATTCTCTGTTAAACTGTACTCAATCAACCAAAGTCCAATAAGGAAGGAGATCTGAAACTCTGACTGATCAATAATTATTAATATGTTGTCCATGCCAATTCCACCATTCGATTGCCAAACAACTCTCGCAGGCAATTTGCAAGCACCTAAGTGGTGTATCACGCTTCATGGAGGCCAGGAAGATGGAAGAGCTGGGCATTAACGCGTTTTATTCCACACATAAGTTTAACAAAACCAAATGACACGTTTAAAGGCCCATCTCAGTCTTTTTAGGGTCATCAAACAGTAATACAAAGGCATTGTCACATTCAATCCACATGATCGAAATTTCCGCTACTTCATTGTACTTGGACGGAAATGATTTTATACCACACTCGTAAAATGAGCATATCTTTGGAACGCCTTTATCAATTATCCCCATTCTTTCAACACCCTAAAGGTAAATTCATGATCTAATTGGTAACAAAAGTTATTCGTTTAGTTTTTATCTTGTTCTTTAAATATGGCGCCTATTTCAACTATTGCACTTTTATTGGCTCACTCAGTATCCATGCTGGAGATTCCTTCATATAGATGGCAAACAGGTGTTTTGATCGGCAATGAAAGTTATTAAGGTATCTTCAATGGTTTTACTTTGAATTGAAGGGTATCGTAATATAAGTGTTTTTTTATCTTCAGGTTATAAAGACAATGGTGACATTTGGAGATCTGTTTACGAAGTTGATAATCTTGAAGAACAGGTGGAAAATCTGTACAACCAGTTAAGACCTTTGTATGAAAATTTACACGCCTATACTAGAAGAAAATTGTATGAAGTATATGGAAAACCATACATAAACCTAAGAGGACCAATCCCAGCTCATCTACTAGGTATGTGAATAAATGTCACATAATTTTATTCACCAAATTACAATTAACAGCAAGAAAATATTGAACAAAGTTGCACCCATATCAAGAAAATCTATACATTCAAATTCAAATGAAGGGTTCAAAGAGCAAAGAAGCAATATAACCGTCCAGGGTTATCACATCTCAGAATCAGTGTAGATGACATTATTCGGATGCAAAATATTTCTCAGTTAGGTCTATGTTTCACTGACTAATGTATTATCAATCTCTTTTGGAATGGAATTAAAGATATTTCTTTTTTCTTTCCATCGTTGAAGACCTCTTTCAGACAGAAAAAAATCTGAAAAGAACAGACGCTCTTCATGGATTTCAAATGAAATTATCAGTCTGATTAGAAACAAATTTTCAGGGTTGCCTAATCAATATGGATGGAATAGGTATGAAGTCTTCAAAAATGGGTTAAGAATGAAGTTTCGCACGTCATGTTATATCATTAGATGTTTGTAAACTCCTTAAAAGAATTGGTCATGCGGAAGGATACTCCAACAGTATCATTTTTTAGCAATAATTTTGTTATTATCATTATAGATTTCATTTATTATTATATTATGAGGTGTAACACAAGTTGTATGTTTTGTTACATTGCATAGGTGACATGTGGTCTCAGTCTTGGCTAGAAATATTCGACATTTTGGAACCATTTCCCGGAAAATTGGCAGTAGATATAACACCCATTTTACAAAAACAGGTACAATATCCTTAAATGGGCTGGTACAGGAAATAATTGCACATTGCCTGATATAGGTTACTTTTGCTGAATATATTGGAAACTGTCATATTTGAAATTTACATCCCATTTTAGGCTTTTTTCATAGTAATTCTGGCGTGGTTTTTTCTTAGATATTCGGGAATTCCCATGCATTAATAAAGGGAGCGTGGCCGAGCGGTTAGAGCACGGGTCTCGTAATACAGAGGTTGTGGGTTAGAGCCCCGGGCGCGACGGTTTTCGTCTCCTTGGATCCTTGGGCAAGAAACTTTACATATTTAGCCGTAATGGCTTAGCAAATCAAATCAAATTTTATTTCGATATCATAAAAATTACAAACATTACATCATCATAAAACATTACAAAAACAAAAACAATAATCATTTGAGGAGATAACAAAAGGCCAGTAAAGGCCTGAAAGGGTTATCCCACAGAAACGCTTAGTAGGGCCTAAGTTGCATATCTAAAATACAGCACAAAACAAACTTCAACAACAAATACCAAGAACCAAACAAAGCGCAGTTATAAAGATCAAGCAATGTAGTTTTCATAATCGCTCTAAATTGTTTGATGGTTTGATGGTTAGCCATTGGTTTCCTGTACGAATTTGCTTTCTTTCGGGTACATGTCAATAATTCTGAAGAAGCACAAATGGAATGATACAAACAACGCGAATAGAGAGGTCTACACACAGGAGTGATCTTGTTTCGTTTTGTTAATGATGAAAATGATTTTGACGATAAAGATGATGATGACGATGATGACGATGATAATTGTAAACAACATTAAATATCAAAAGAACTAACATCTGAAAAAAAAATCAGATGAAACGGCATATGTTTGCAAGATATGTATGGCGCATAACGCTTTGCAGTGCTTAAGGTTATAATCGATCGAAGGAACTTGCCAAGATGGCGATTGTCTATGATATTTAATTTTGTTACATCTTATTTTCAAACGTATCTACTCTACTGTATGTAGTAAAATGTTAGTGCTGTATTAGGAAACTTACATGAGAGGGTCAACAGTTATTTATCTGAGATGCAGTGTTCACATCTTTTTATGTACTTTATTCAAAGACTTATACGGCGCTGCGGATATTTCAAGTGGCGGAGGAATTTTTCACATCATTAGGATTAAAAGCGATGCCCCAATCCTTCTGGGAAGATTCTATGTTCGAGAAACCTGATGATAGAGAAGTGGTTTGTCATGCCAGTGCGTGGGACTTCCGGAATGAGAAAGACGTGAGGTAAGTAGCGTGTATCAGTGCAGAATATCTTGGGTACCTTGAACGCGAACGTTTTAGACATCACCTGTCATCATATATACTTTGATAAAGACAACATTTTTAACGACGCTCTGCAGCGATCTTTATACTTCTTATGTACTTAAGATAATATTTTTAAAATACATTTTAAACTTTCGCTTGTAAATCCTCATGAGGCGAGTTATTACCACGGTACCACCCCACGTTCTGCTTATTTCGTCAAATCACTTCTGATATTAAATTTAACCGATTATCGAAAAACTCACATTACAAATGGATAAATTCGAGTTTAATATTCCATTTTCTATTCCAATAAGAATTTAATTTTACTTAATTAAGTTTCACAATGATAACGTATAGGGTTGAACTCCCAAGCCTTATGTATGCAATAAGTCAAACATTTCTATTGTGTGATTTTCCCTGTTGTAGAATTAAAATGTGCACAGATATCACCATGAAAGATTTCATAACAGTTCACCATGAAATGGGACATACACAATACCACCTACAGTACATGCATATACCGCGACTCTTTAGGTATGGCGCCAATCCAGCATTTCATGAGGCCATTGGTGACACTTTGGCGCTTTCTGTGGCGACGCCCAAACATCTACACGCTATCGGGCTTCTTGATGAGGTGATTGAAGACGAAGGTAAGAATTAATAAAGGTGTTATATCGCCTGGTCCTCAGTGGTCAAAATTACTAGTACCCTTACCACAGCCTCTCGACTGGCTACAAGTTCATAAACTGTCGGTGTACTGACGATTTTTGATAATCTTAATGAGCTTCTAAAGGTCCACAGTGCAGTTTTTACAGACAGTAAACTTTTAACATGTTAAAGTTTCATACAAATTTGTCAAATGACGTGTACTCCCTTGCTAGCAGGTCGTAAGGATAACTGGATAGTGTGTTTTTTCCAAATCTACCTCATTAGGTACGTCTAACTAAGAGCTTCCAACTGCTATATTTTCACAGATTATTATATGGTTAGTCTAAGTAAGTTTTTTGGGAAAAAAGCATTCCTCAGTTGCGACCAAGGCATTATTCGAATCCTACTTTAGAGGCTATTAGGAATGTCAAGCAGATGGTCAATCTCGAGTTTCCAAGAACTCTATTATTATTATAACCTGAGCAGTGGCGGCACCTAGGGGGGGCATTTGCCCCCCCTGAAAATTTTTTTGCCCCCCCAGCTTGCCCCCCCAGAAAAAAAATTCGGAAGCTTCTAGGCACAAAATTTCTCTCAATTACCCGTTTTTATTGATCATTTTGACATAAAACGTACAAATTTTGCGCGATTCGCGCGTATTTCACTATTAAATATCATTATTTTAGCCAAAAATATGCGTTTTTTTAGCCAAAATGAACAAATTTTGTCTGAAAAATTTCGCGCGCTACATATTTGGTCCAAAAATTTGTGCGCGCTACGCGCGCGTTATTTTTTTCGCAATTTTTTGCCCCCCAGAAATTTGTCTTGACCCCGTTTGCCCCCCCAGAATTGAGATGCTGGTGCCGCCGCTGAACCTGAGTCAAATAGAGGAAAGCAGTGCAGAAGCCTGATCTTATTATTGTCCTTCTCGTATAGCTTCTTGTAGAATTGCACAAACTTAAAGGGAATTATTATTTCATTTGCACTCTTAGTGAAATCGTAAGGTTCAAGTTCTAACTAGTACATGATACAAACTTGGACACATCTTCCTTTCGATCGACAGGTCTTGAGTCGTAAAAGTGGACGGACAACCATTTGGACCTCCTACAAAAACTCATGAAATTACCTTACATCTGCAGCAGGGATAACAAGTGTTCTCGCTAAGGATTTTTACTTTGCGCCAAATCGACATATAAAAAACTACATCTCGCCATTGCCTATTTCGCAAAGATCGCCTCAAAAATTAGAGTAATTTTGGATATAATCCCAATAAAACTGAAGTGAACGTTGTGTATAACCAAAACCCTATGTTTGACTTTTTGGCTTTTGAAACCCCTTGCGCCAATTGTTTGAGCTTCTGCGCCAATTTCGCGACATACGGCCTTAGCGGGAACACTGGGCCCGGATCACCGTACATGTATTAACAAGTATAGTCTACGTTTTAATTTTGCTTTCTTGATGCTTTGCATGTATGTACTTTTTTATGCCAAGGACCCCTTTGGAAATAAGCCCCAGGGCTTAAAGGGCTATCCTGTGTATCTCCCTTTCTGTATTCGTTTTTAAGGTCTTTACAATTAAGTAAATTTAATGTTTTTATCATATATATATACTTTAAAATCTCGATATAGTGCACCTCATGTTTTGCTCCTAAACATGTTCCTTACCACAATACCAACAGGTCAACATCACTAATCAGATGTTAAAATGAAAGTTACATTCGTTATATATCAGAAACAGGCAATCAATTTCATATCTTATAAACCATATAAAAAATATGGGACAAAATGGCAACTGGGAAAAGGTGCACTATATTGAGATTTTAAAGTATGTTTGTATTGGAGATGCCAAATCAAATCAAATCAAATCAAATCAGAGAATGCAAATGCCTAAGGCTGCTCTTGTGAATCGAACGTCCACTATACGAGGAGACTCAGGAGAGGTTGGAATGGAAACTACATGTACGTCTTTTCATCATAAGAATAAGTTTGCGAAACTCTATTTTAGAGATTGTTATACTCCAATACTTCCTTCGAAGCCATAAAGATTCTGCCTTAACACCAAAGAACAACAACAGGATCGTTGGACGCATGCTAGAGGAACAAGAGGAATGGCATGTACGACCTTGACGTCCAGCAATCCGGCCACCACCTCCTCCCTGGCCTATGTGCAACGTATGATACCAGCTGAGAAGATGGCAACTGTTGTCCAGAATCGTTGCAGCGGAAGGAAGGATGCATAGACCGTTTGTAAGTGTATTGCACCCATGACTTTAGCATGTTCCTTTTTGTTCATTAATCAGTGTTTTTATGTTTGCATTTGTAGAAGCTGATCTGAACTTCCTGATGCAAGTTGCTGCCTCCAAGATCGCATTTTTACCCTATAGTTACTTGGTGGACCAGTGGAGATGGGGTGTGTTTAACGGATCCATCACACCCGACGAATACAACTCAAAATGGTGGGAGATTAGGTAATGTTTTGAGCGAAATATTAGCTATTTTCTTATCCTGAAAGTTCAGTTGGACATTGTAGATTGTAGATTCATATGTATAGATTGCTACAGGGCATCCCTCTAAAGTTTCATGTTTGGTAGGCAAAATAGACATTGACATCAAATAATAAAGAAAGAAGAATATTAAACGCTTCAAGTGAAACATTAAAAATTATATTGTTAAAAAAGGATCATGATCTGATTAATTTAACCTTTTTTCAAACTTTTTCAGATTTTCGTATCAAAATATTGCTCGTATTTTCCTCATAACCGAAGTGAAATTTCGCAGCTGAGCAATGTTCTGTTTTGGAGATGTGAAAGTGTTTATGGTAACCCTAATCCTTAATCAACACTAAACAGTAATGTATAGGTGGCCCTGAAATACAAACTTACTCACAAAATCAAAACGGTTTGACTGATTCTGCTGAAAATTTAAAACTTATACGTATACTCTGTAGTGGTCATTTTCCAAATGACATTGAAAACAAAATTTTGAAAAATCGGACCAAAATCCGATAGCTAAATTCAAAGTCTAGGCCATTATAGTCAATGTGATCATTTGTGATGTGATGAACATTTAAAATCTGTTGGATTTTGATCTATGCCATTTCATAAGGGATAAGTCATATTTTTGGAAGAAGATAAAACCATCTGAGAATTGACAAGGTAGAATAGAGTAATCAGTAATAAACTATCAGCCACTTAGCCACTAAGAAGAATAATCATCCGCACTTGTCTTGTTCTTATTCTTTTTATTCAACATTTAGGATGAGATACCAAGGAATTGTTCCACCTGTTAAAAGAACAGAAGACGATTTTGATCCTGCCGCCAAATATCACATAGCATATGACTCTTCGTTCATACAGTAAGCTGATTATAACTCTGATTCTTAAATATTACCAATAATATATTGGACAGTCTTGTATAGTCATTATGTTGGTTTTGGTGTGTTTCTAAATATCACATATCCAGTGATTGCATGCACTTTTGAGTATTCCGTCGCTGTTTTGTTGTTGTTTCACTTAAAGGTGTAGATTCCGAACACATTCTCATCCCCAGGGCTCAACCGGAAGTACTGTATTTTTTGATGTCAAATGAAAGCCCATATTTTTCTGATTGTAAATCCAAAATTTCACCTCCATATTCCATATAATTTTTGAGATATAGCTAAAAGTGTAAAGTTAACTGGTATACCTATTTTCCATTTCTTTTGTATTTTCATAACAGCCTCATCCCCAGTGTTGCATATTTTGTTTTGCCTCTGAAGAGAAAACAAAAAGCAAATTGAGGGTGAAACCACCCAAAAGCATTACAGAGGTCACGGTCAATCAGTTAAAAGTATATTATACACATGTTAAAATATATTGATGATGGATTAAACTTCTGCACTACTGTAATTTACGTACCTTCAGAAGTACTTTCGGACATCCGTCCTCAGCTGATGTTGTTGCTGTGGAATTTCTCTGGGCGATGACGTCATAAGATGACAATGACGTCATGAAAACTTGAGCATGTTATTTCGCCCCGCCCCTCTTCTGGAGCAAGGTGTCCCAGATAGGGTCTAGATCCAGGCCTTTATCTCTGTTCAGGTTAGGACCCTTTAGTACTCCAGTACTCGACGAGAATACTCTTTGAATTCCCTTTCGAGCACTTTGACACCAGTCCAATCAATATTGTGGCCACCACTCCTTACAACATGTTCTCTAACTGCTGATTTGGAACTTGCCGCACTAGATTTATGTTCCGTCTGCCGTTTTCCTAATTTACGGCCGGATTCGCCGATGTAAGATGCGTCACAATCTTGGCAATTAAGTTGGTAAACCACACCTGATTGATCTTTAACAGAAGTTTTATCCTTTAAGTGAAACAAGAGTTTGTCTTAGAGTCCGATGTGGTTTAAAGGTGGTAGCAACACCAGCTGTGTTAAAGGCTCGTCTCACTTTTTCAGAGACACCTTCAACAAAGCGTATTGTGACAGAGAAGGCTTTCTTAGTGGTGTCAGTCTCTGTATCTGAGGTCTGTTGTTTATCCTTAGATTGAGCTCTGAGAAATGTCCACTCGCGATAGCCACAGTTTCTGAGGGCTTGAGAATAACTTTCTCAAGTTTTCATGACGTCATTGTCATCTTATGACGTCATCACCCAGAGATATTTCACAGCAACAACATCAGATGAGGACGGATGTAGCACATCCGAAAGAACTTCTGAAGGTACGTAAATTATATTAGTGCAGAAGTTTAACCCATCATCAATTTAGTTTCCACCACTACGTATGAATCTCCACTTTTATATGTTAATATATCTTTAATTATAAATTCAACAGAATATTTTTGTGGTGTAATTTTTTTTACACTTCGTCATTGCAAGAATTCATGAAAATTTTGATCAAGATATATCCTGTTTTGAAATTGTTTGCAGATATTTCTTAGCATTTGTAACTCAGTTTCAGTTTCACAAGGCGTTATGCGTAGAGGCAAACCACACAGGTCCGTTGTATCGTTGTGACATTTATAGATCTGAACAGGCGGGCAACAAACTCGCGTAAGTACCTTGGCGATGCCATTAGGGGCCGCTTCAAAACTCAACCGGCGGCTGACCGTCCAGAACCGGCGGTTATTGACGGTTGCCCATGTGAAGAAAGAATGAAAGAAAGGATGGAAGGAAAATGAAGGCAAATTGAGAACAAGGGAGAAGAGAAGGAAAATGTGGGAGGAAAAGAGAACTTAACGCGTATAGTTAAGGGATGTACATAACCAATTAATGGATTTTTTCAAATATGTTCAACTGTTAGAAAAATGATGTCTATGGGTCTAAGTCGTCCATGGCCAGACGCAATGGAGGTTATGACTGGACAGCGTGATTTTGACGCCAGTGCATTGATGGAGTATTTCGAGCCTCTTACTGATTGGTTAATGAAACAAAACGAAATGAATGGTGACATCACTGGCTGGCCTGAGACGCAGTGGATGCCAGGTAGGAATTCTAGATACCAATATACATAATATATAAAAACTACAACAAAAATATTTAAAAAAACAAGACCATATAAGAAAATGTACAAAACACGCCAATCCTTACCAATGCACAACAAGACGATTATTTAGAGCATAAATATCATGACTTAATTTAATTTCTCTGGAACGCTTTTGTCGCTAAAACATATTTTCCTCAGAATTTTAAACAGCAAATGTCGCACAACCATATTGCAACAAACGCATAGCTATTATGTTTATCATTATACTAAATTGAGAACCAACCAATAATGCATAACGTCACTATGACGTCATGAAAGCACCCAAAATTGCGCCAAAATAACGCATTATTTTGAAGCCAAAATAAGCATCAACTTATTTCTTTCTCTCTTTTCTTTGCAGAGCCAAGCAGTGCAAGTACCAGTACACATACATCAAAAGTTCTTCTAGGTCTTGTAATTATTGTAATATTTAAGCATATTTTGAAACTATAAATTCAAGGTAGCTTACAATAATTGACAAGTATTAAAGTATAGGCATAGCTTAAGAGGCTCTTCGATATGTAAATCCATGTAAATTTGGTTAACTTAATTACCTTCATTTTGATATGTGATGGCTCACCACGAAAAAAGGGGCATTTTGCAGATGATATCAATTTTGATTTTAGCATTTCATCTGTTACAACATTTTCTAAGCTTTAAAATGACACCTTACTGGTTGAAATTAACCAAGGCGGTCATATTTTACAACAGAAAATCTGCTGGAAATTCTTATTATTTTTTTTATTTTTTGCTGCCTATTTCGCTAGTTTCTTGAAAAGTGTTCTGTCGCAAAGTCCCCTTTTCGAGGTGAGCTGTCACATATGTTCTCAAGAGAATTTTTCAATAAGGTTAATTCACAAAAATTCATTAAATTTGAATCAAATAATAACGAATACCGATGTATTTCAGAATTTTATCAGAAATGTTGACACTCAAGATTGATTTGTGTACTGTTGATGGCAAGACTGTCAATTAATGATGACGTCGTCAAACAAATTTTGATATGGTGCCTTGTATATTTTAAAAAAGTTTACAACCTATTACTACGATAGGATGCAATCAACACTGTGCCATTTTGATACTCGAAAGGATTCATCGGAAATGATAAACAACGCTCACTCCTCGGCATAGACTCTAAACTCTTTCCGGTCACTAAATAGGTAAAGCATATAGGTCTAGACAGGAAGTCGCCATTTTTCACTTATCTTACTTTTTACAAAGATATATTATTACATCATATTTGCTGTTGTCATATTTTTATATGTCAATATTTATTTCATTTATGTGGTGAAAACACCAGGCAAAAAAATAAAAATAAAAAATAAATAAAAGGGATACCCTAAAACATTAAACAAAGCATCAAACCAAGATTTGAAAATAGATGAAACGTACCAAGGCTATTAAGAAAAAATAACTAAAGAAGAATGTTCTGAACAGCCAATTTGAAGGCTTGAAGAGATGAGGACTGAACAATGGTTTGAGGTACGACGTTCAAGAGTGAGGGGGCACGAACAGCAACAAGCTGCACTCTTAGAAAGCCAGGATCAAATATGAGACAAAAATGATCAATTTTGATCCTTTTTAGGTATCAAATATGAGCTTACCCTTTCCGGATCAAAGTGATCCGATAAGTTTGATCCAAAATGGGATCAAATATTTTGGTTAAACATGATACTGAAACGGATCAAAATAATGATCCTGAATTGGATGTAAATGTTGCTTATGATCCTACTTCAGGATCAAACTGAAACAAATGTTCCTTCTCCAGGATCAAATATTTCTGTCAAAATGATGCTGAAACGGATTAAAGTATGCCTCAATTTGTGGACTTGCCATAGAGGGACGTGTAGTATCATGACTTTAATATTAATATAGTGTATATATTTTCTGTGGTGTTTCATCTTTACATTGACATAATGATATCCTACCAATATTTTGTACCAATATTGGACCAATTTAGGTTGCAAATGTGATGCCAATAACAAAATGCCAATAGAATGCCAAGATTGGTCCAATATTGCTTAGTAAGATAGTGCCAATGCCAAGATTGGCGATCGAAAACCGATATTGGCCCAATATTTCAATGTTATCTTAGTTGGGGCTCAATCCATGGTCCCGTTCTCGGATCGAGTAGCAGAAGTTTTGAAAGTGGTTTTCTATCGTTTTTTGGATGCTGAATCCGAATTTTTGGGTCCAACCTCTGGGAAAGGTGGGGAATTTGCGCTACAGGGCGTTTTCATTATTAGTCTTGACAGTAAATTGTAAACTTGAATTATGATTTTGGTGTAAAATAAATGGAATTTTGCACATTTTTGGACCTTAAATTCGGTAAATTTGGTGCTTTAATGGGATTCCGGCGGCCTTTTTGAAGGAAATACGGCCCTCTACCGGCACTGGACGGCCTTCCTAATTGATTTTTGTTGTTGTTTCTTATTTTTTATAATCAAGTATAATCAGTAATTCTAATATTTGTTTCAAAATAGTGAAAATGTACTTGTTTTAGATCATTAAATTGGTAATTTTGTGGGATTTTAGCGGCAATTTTGAAAGAAAAACGCCCTCTAAGGAGGGATTTCAACCTCAATTGATTAATTCGTATGCTGGGTCTTGGTTTGTTTATGTTATTATAATCATATATCTCCTGATTAGTTGTAATGAAATAGATATTTGTTTTCTTTTCAGCCTATTATTTGGGAATTTGATCATTTTGAGGGATTTTGGCGGCCATTTTGAAAACAGCGCCCTCTAGAGATCGGTGTCATCAATTTGTATTGCTGATTCTTACAGGTTTTGTTAATATATAATCTTGGATCTTGATTCTAGCTGTAATAAAAGAGAAATTTCTATGTTATTGGCCTTTTTATTAGGGTGTTTGTTCATAATATTGGATTTTGGCGGCCATTTTGAAAAACGCCCTCTAGCGCAAATTCCCCACCTTTCCCAGAGATTGGACCCAAAAATTCGGATTCAGCATCCAAATATCTATAGAAAACCACTTTCAAAACTTCTGCTACTCGATCCGAGAACGGGACCATGGATTGAGCCCCAACTATCTGGGTAATTGATCCGAAAATCAGATCAAAGTTGATCATGGTAAACTTGATCCGTTTGTTGATATCTATCTGGAAACGGATGAAATGATCCAACAATTGATCAAAAATGATCCTTAAAGGATCAAAATAAAGTAATCCAGAAAACTACTCATATATTTGATCCTGGCGTTCTAAGAGTGTGGGTACTGCAAGAAAGATAAGATATGAACCACCACAATAAGGGACCGCCGGGTGGTAAAAATGTTCTGACTTTCTTGAGAAGAAGACCGTGACGGTAACTGATAAATGCCTCTGACAAACCGAAAGGACCATGACAATACTTTTATGGAGGGCTGTAGTGAGGGCATCGATGGTGGAAGACTTGGAAAGGAAACCAAATTGCCTTTCTAAGAATGTTGTTGGAGTCGAAATGTTGGAGGACATGTCCATGAATAAACTTTTCAAGAAGTTGCTACAGATGGGCTGTAGGGAGATGGGTCTGTAATTGTAGGAGTGTAGTTCGCTGGATTAAAAGACATGTATACTTTCAGGCAACATGATGACACCCAGTGGACCATCGTAAGTTGAATATAATATTTTATTGACGCTTATATATAGTTCACGATCGTCAAAACGTAATCCTGTCGCTGATTAAACACAACTTTTCTAGGTATGTCCTTTGAACGTGTCTAGACAGAAAGTCGGTATTATAGTCTAGACTGGAATATTTACATGGATTTTGTTAAATATTTATACACTGTAATCATATTTTGCATTTATATAAATATTGTTTGTTCGTGACTTGACCATTGACATCCCATCGTGCACCAAAAACGGAAGTGGATCATAGGATTAAAAGGCAAGGGTAAAAAAAGCTATGTACCAACATTGGTCGTTCGTTCCAGCAGGAAGCCTCTTGCAATCTTAGAATTTATAATACACTTAAACCGTATTTTTCAAGCAGAATATATTTTGTTGGTATGTACATTAGTTAGTTCACCTCATTAAAAACCTTTCACCTTAATGTTTGAAGACATGTTTAAATATACATGTAAATAGCTGTTATAATAAACTATAGCTAAATGTCAAAAATTCTATGCATGCATTTTTAGCTAGCATTAGACACTTTTCTCACATATTGTTTACGCCAATGAAGAGCAAATTATCCTGCGAACATGAGATATTGTTCACCAATCTGGTGCTCGCTATATTGTAAAAGGTACCTCTTTTGTGTGCATAGAACTTTCTGATGATGTGCTAGGTTTGTTGTCTTGGGAAATATTCCTGACAATATTTACCCCGGAATGTTTACCGGGGAATTTGTCACATAAGGAGCTACAATTTTCCTTGATTTGATGTAATTTTTTCGAAAATTTCGCAACTTGAAATTACGAGAAATTTTGCAAAAAATCGTCAAGATTTTTTGTGATATTTTGGACATTGTGACCCTAATTTTTTGAGAATTTGCCCAACAATTTTTGCACTTTGTCATTTACCTAACTTGTGACCGAAAGACCCCGCCTCCGAGGAGCTCGGTGGCACCCGTTACAGTACTACTTTCATATGTGAGTGCCCCGGGGATGTTTGCAATAATGTAACGTTTCTGTTTGGTGTGTACCATTATGTTTGCTAAATGCTCTCCCTTTGTAAATCGTTTCTAGCATATAATCCGATTTGAAAAGGTTTCCCTTTAGTGCAGTCTGCTTTAGTGTATATTCTGATGCGATCGTTTAGGTTTTCTTTCGTCGAGAATTGTTTCAGACAATGTTCATATTTCATTCTCTTTAGTGTGTCCTTATGTGTTGTGTTAGGCCTTTTCCTGAGAAGGGATCTTCAAAAAGGTCTGAACGGGTATGTGCATGCTGGACTTTGAAAAATTGACTATCCACTATACCTATCTTTGGCTCAAAATATATACCAATTTTAACATGTTTAATGGAAAAACACCCAATTTTACCCAAATGTTGTACTTTTTTTTTGCAAATTTTCCCTTGGATGCTTTTTTGCAAATTGGGTGCTTTTTTGCAAATTTTTCCAAAAACACCTAACTTATGGAAATTGGGTGCTTCATGTGAGAGGAAAACCACCCGATCGCTATACCAAAGTCTGTGAAAACCCGTCCCAAAAGGCAGGCACATAATACGAATACCTTGTCAATGAAGTAACCCCGGGCATTTTCATATATTAGGTGTCTCGTGCATCTTGATGTGATTGTTTCAGGCTACCTTTACTGAATATTTCTGGCAGTGTTAACAATACCACCGGTAAGGTATTTCCTTAATGCAGAGGTTCTCAATAACTGCTGGAACCAAACATGCTACATGCATATGGTAACTATGATAAAAAACGGTATTTTTCGGTTGAGTTAGATTATAGTCTGTCTGTGGTCGCGGGCCACTTTTGCTGTTTGAGAAGGCCTGCCTTAACGTGTCCTCTCACGTGTCGTTTTAGATTTCCTCGCTGCGAGAATTCTTTCTGACAATATTCACACTTGTAAGGTATTTCTATGTTATGCGCACTTTCGATGTGTCTGGTTAAATGTCCTACCTGTGTGAATCGTTTATCACAATTGTTATATTTGTACGTTTTTTCTTCGGTGTGCCGACTTCTAACATGTTTTTTAAGATTCCCTTTCTCCGCGAATCCCTTCTGACAATAGTCGCACTTATAGGGTTTCTCTTTTTTATGCACACTTACGATGTGTCTGGATAGATGTGCAGCCTGTGTGAATCGTTTATCACAATTGTTGCATTTGTGTAGAATTTCTCTTTAGTGTGCTGACTTCTGATATGTTGTTTAAGATTTCCATTCGTTGAGAATCGTTTGTGACAATACCGACATTGGCAAGGTTTCTCTTTAGTATGCATGATACTAGCGTGTACTTTAAGACGTGCTTTTTGACAGAATCGTTTCTGACAGTATTCACATTGGTAAGATACGCCTTCAGTGTTTTTCCTGACGTGTGAGTTCAGAAGTCGTTTATGTGAGTATTCTTTCTGACAATATTCACATTTGTAAGGTTTCTCTTTAGTGTGTATTCTGACGTGTTGTTTTAGATTTCCTTTCTCTGTGAATGCTTTCTGACAATATTCGCACTTATAAGGTTTCTGTTTTTTATGCACACGTACGATGTGTCTGGATAGATGTGCAGCCTGTGTGAATCTTTTATCACAATTGTTGCATTTGTAAGGTTTCTCTTTAGTGTGTATTCTGACGTGTTGTTTTAGATTTCCTTTTACTGTGAATGCTTTCTGACAATATTCGCACTTATAAGGTTTCTCTCCCGGTTTCTCTTTTTTATACACACGTACGATGTGTCTGGATAGATGTGCAGCCTGTGTGAATTGTTTATCACAATTGTTGCATTTGTAGGGTTTCTCTTTAGTGTGTATTCTGACGTGAACTTTAAGGCGTGATTTATGCCAGAATCGTTTATGACAATATTTACATTCGTAGGATTTCACTTCAGCACAATTTCTGAGTCGTGAGTTTAGCTGTCCTTCGTCGTTACATTTGTTTTCCATCTTCACAAGGTTCCAACCAAAAGTGATTGCTCCTTTACCATAGGACGATTTTTGGTTTGATGTCATACGTGCATACTTTAATTTGTGTCTTATAACATGCTGCTTCTGATCATCAAAGTACGCAAAGTGTTTACTACACATACGACAATGGTATGGTTTAAACATCACTTTTGTTAGTTCTTTTGTTCAAGCTTCCAGGCTGCATGAACAAAATTCACCGTCAGCGATATTTTTAGATTATACCAAAATAATGTTTTGCTAGGAACACACAACAAACAAACAGCTCTGCACTGATCAAACTGCGCAAACTCCGAACAGATATTCTGGGGTGACCTTGATTCGTTGTCTAACTATTTCCATTTCCTTTTGCTTCTGCTTCTTTACTCCTCAACGCTTCCTTTTGCAAAACTTGGTAAATCATCGATATAAAGCACATGCGCACTTGTAAAAGTGAATTCCAAGATTTTTATGAGTTGATTTATTAGAGTCAGCTTTAACAAATCAATCAAATCTTCCATTATATAAGAATATTTGGGCATTTTCACGGTTACGGAAGGACAATCACACAATTTTTCTGTATTTTAAATACCGTATTGCCAAAATTGAATTGGATAAAATAAAACTAATTCCATATTTAGTTGAGTATACCTAAAAGCATTCATATTCAACAGGATTTTTTTGTTAAAAATTTCTCTGTCACAAAATATGCATATTATAATGAGGTCGGTTACGGAAGGACAGCAAAACGGACATGGTTTTTCACCTTGAGTACATTTTTGAAAATCTTTATGAAATTTATGAAGACATTTTATTTCAAAGTTACTGAATGCATTGCTTGGTGTTTCTGCAATAGTTTGCCACATTCCACTTCAAAATATTCCCTACGGTTATGTTTTAACAATGCGAAATGTGAAGGGATAATGGTTACGGAAGGACAATTTGTCCGCTGATTTTTGGGTGCACTGAACCGTAAAGCCTGGTCAGGATTAACAAAAAATACAACCTCATGTGTAAATTTGTTCCTTATTTAAGCCATTTAGAACAACAACACCCAAGTAAACAAAAAATTAAATAAAAATTACTACTTTTCATTATGAAAATCAAGAAATTTGACCAACATTTGTTTTTAAAGAAATTTCATAGACATTTTTGTGCAGTCTTTTCAAAATTAAGACGGTTCATTTTAAAGAGCTTCAAAATAGCTTTCTTTGATACCAAATATATGGTGGTAGCATTTTTCATTGAATAGTTACATCCTTTTTTCAATATTTTTCTCATGTCCACTTTTTCGTGAAAATGGCAATTTCTTTCCAGAATAAATTTCCATCAGAAGTGATATAACGCCATTGGTAAAATGCTCAATAGGTGTGTGAGACTTGTATATATAATATATTTCTATTGCAAGTATTTGATGTAATTTCAACAAAGCAGAATTTAAAGCTTGAGTTGGAAGAACACAAATTCGTTCTGAGTTTATAATACTTTCGTAATACGTAAACATTCAGTTCTGTTAGTAGTAGTCTGGCCATATCAAAATTCTTCGTACCCAGATGTATTTGATTTTCAAAAAATATAAAAAGTTTAAGGGGAAGGTCTACCCTAAATACCATGTACCTTTGGGATCATTTTTCAGACTTTTTCCAAAACGTTACCCATAAGTGTTATATACCATATTGTAGCCCATATCGCAAAGATTCAGAATCAATGTATTATTTTGTTCTGGTTGCTATGGTAAACGTACAGGGCCTCTGATTGGCTAAACACTTAAACGGTCGTAACTCAAGAACGAAAAGTCCAATAAAGCAAGTTTGGTATGAAGGTGTATGACTATAATACGCAGGGCAGTATGAAGCTGGTGCATTAATGTAAGTCCCCTATTCATATTGTCCAGGTTGTACATGAAAGTATAGGTTAACAACTCTCACGCAACATTAGTTTCACGCTTTACTCCGTTATGGTCTATGGAAGGTGGACTACCATTTCAGGGGGACTAAGATTCCTTTCACACCGGATTGTTTATATCGTTGCTATGGTAAGTAATAATCGACCAATCAGGTAATTTTGCATAATTCAAAATTGGAACCTTTTTAAAAAAAAAACGGCTTCATACTGCCCCCGCCTTTGTCTTCTTCATATATGTTTCAAATTTCGTACAAATCCGACATTTCGTTTTTTGAGTTATGACCGTTCAAAATTTGTAGTTTTGCACTTTTTCTAATTTCGAGATATCCGGGCATTCGAACATGGACAAAAAAGAAAATTTGAAAAAAAATTAATGCTTTAGGTTATAAGTAACTATAAAACTATGAAAGATAATAAATTTACACACATTTTAACCCATTTTGGTGAAAATCGGATTTAATTTAGCGGAGTTACAAATTTTTAAAAATAACATGTTTAAATATAGCCGGGTGAGATAAACAAAAGAAAAACATACTAGTAATTGACAAACTCGAAAATTTTAGATGCATATGATTTACAATGTAATATCTTGGTAAAATAATTAATTTATTTCATAGGAAAATGTAATTATTTCATTAAGATTTATTTTAAAGGAAAATTATGCAAATTACAGGGTGAGCGTCTTCTGTATAAAAATGTATAGGAAAATCGTCCAGAAATTCCCGTTCTTAAAATTGCCAAAACTTCGGAACCGAATGTCTGTTTGAACTCAAATAAAAAGCATTAGAAAGTAGAGATTCTGCAGTTTTTCCTTTGTGCTAATACCTCACTTTTTCTGATCTAAACGAATTTTCAAATATGGTTAGGGTAGACCCCCCTTTAATAATTTCAGTTCTTGGTATTTATGAGTAGTAAAATATATCAGCTTTATTGCCTGAAAGTTTTAATACTTAAGGTCCGTATGCACAAAAGAGGTTAAATAGTTAGACCAGATTTAAAGTTAGACCTGGTTTAAGTCAAATTTTGTATCACAGCTAAATATATATTTTTGAAAAAATAATTTAAAACATTTCATCAGCACTCACGTTTTTTTGTCGAATCCTGTTCTGGACGTTGGTGGTGTCCTTTCTTGATGTTGATAACAGGAAATCATAAATCTTTGGAAGTTTACGGCTCCCGTCTCTATTAAGGGTGGGATTAAGTTCTTTCTTGATGCAAACAGTACTGGATGTAAATACCCTCCCTCACTTTTCTTGGAATAAGTTTGTCCTCCCTGCATAAAACTTTTACATTGCTGGTGTCAAGTTCATGTCCGGTGGCCTTACTACGTTCAGCAAAGGCCGATTGATTGGATGCGGTTTTGGCGACGTGTTCTTTTGATTCTATCGCCCTAAGGTCCATTTAGTTTCACCGTCATAAACCTTGTTGCAGTCTTTACAGGGGAAACGATACACAACACCTGATTTTTCCTCAGTGGTTGCTGGGTCTTTCACGATTTGGGGCAAACAGGAGTTGCTTAAGAGTCTGATGTGGTTTAACCCTCAAAGAGCCGGGCTTTTTCGACCCATCTCACAGCCGGGGGGGGGGCGGATTCCGCCCCCCCTTCCGATCTCGGAAACCGA
>JXSR01S074774.1:49864-62204 GCA_000969725.1 Ophiothrix spiculata | reverse complement strand
AAGTCCCCCGTTCTTTTTGTCCGGGGTGTACAGTTAATTATAGGCTATCAACTCTCACGCAACATCAGTTTTCTTTCTTCCGACCGACAAATGAAATATTGGAGGTGCAGCTGCATCTTCTCTGGCTATGTCACTGCGAAAGGGCGACATAGAATGGAATCCAACATCTTTCGATGATGTTTAATAGATTTTATTCACATTATCACTTAGCCTTCAAGTTATTTGTAATACGGCTTCAGGTGCATATACTTACCTCCGCCAAAACTGTAAATTTGTATTTAGTGAGGAAACTTTTCTTTTCTAAACATATTTTTGCCTTCACTTTGTAAAAGTTTAGATACTTAACACCATGGCCCGTATTCCAGAAAGGTGTTAAGCTAATCCACGGTGTTACTGTCCAGGAATAATTAGGCCTACGCATCGTTCGCGGCTTTCAAGCGAAACAGTCCGTGCTGTTGACGCGAATTAAAACTTAAACATCTTTTCTGAATGAATGAGTCTTTTAGTAGCTCGAAATTTAACCGATATCGAGGCTGTGGTACCCAATGCTCCGTTACCTCATTTTTGCACGGAATAAATTGTATTCAAGATTTTGACGGAAACGAACCACTAACTAAATTTCGAGCTGCCGGAAGACCAATTTCTTCCGAAATCAGAATACGGGCCAATGTCTCATTTCATGATTCAGTCTACATGGTCTAAACCATGATTTCTTTGCCTTCACTTTCTAAATGCACTTTTGACAGTGTATGTACATAATGTATAATAGTTGAGTAAAGTCAGCACAAGCGCTTAAGCGGTAAGTTTTATGCCTAAAAGCAGACATGCAGCCGAAGAAACGAGAAGATCGTTTAAGAGGGTCTATTTTTTACCGTGTATTGGACCAAAGATGCTGAAGCAGTTTTCAGGTTAGTAATAAAAACCATCATGTCTCGTGTTTTGTGTACAAACATTTGTTAATAGTGGCGTCGACATTCGGTGGTTTACGCAAAACACAATGCCAACAAACAGATAGGAGGGTCTATAGGAACGGAGAATTAAAATACATGCTGGCCCTGCGAATGTTTCGTGCACTTCATATCATGTTTGTAAACCTAAATACATTGAAAGTAATTTTGTTGCAAATAAAAAAAAAAAATGCGTCCATAGCCCTTTAGAAATTCGTAAACAATGGTTCTGAAAATGAAAATCAGCTTTTCAGTTGATTTCAGCATTTTATATTTTTCAGCTTTTTCTTGTTAAATCGGTCTGTTTTTAAGCTATTTGGTGCAAATTTGACCGTTTCACCCTTTCCTGAAAGTCACTTTTCATGCTTGCAAATAACCGATCAACCAATGAAATATTTTTAATTATGATTAAGCTGCATTCTGTTTTTGGTTCTTAGTTGCAGCTGGCTTTTTAAAATCTTTAGCAAGTTAACGCAACTCATTAAACCTGTAGGCCTAAGCCTATTTTTGTTTTTGCAAATTTGTTCATCACTTATATTTCCAATGATTACAGAGTATCTCATCGGTTTGGTTATGTTAACTATGATTGTATTTGTTCCCGCAAATGTGTAAAGAAAGTCATATTTCATTTGATTTGAAAATGAGCGCGACATAGAGAAAACTAGATTTCGCACTTGTCACTAATCTAAACTAGATTGTATTTGTTTATTTCATGCAAACATCAGACAATTTAATAAGACGGTTTTAAAAGATTTAAATTGGGATCGTTAACAGTGTTATAGGCCAGTGGTAGGCCTGAAAAATATTAACAAATTATTTGTTCCGTTTGAAAGATGTCATCTAATATTAATAATACTGTTATTCACAAGTCTTTGCTGCGTTTGTGTTTTGCATGTTTGTTCATCAGTTTTTCATTAAAGAGTATCTCATCGGTTTGATCATGTTAACTAGGTCTATAGATTGTATTTGTTCACTCAAAAGTGTAAAGAAAGTCATATTTCACTTGATTTCAAAATGAGCGCGGCATAGAGAAAACTCGATTTCGCACTCGTCACTAATTTCCTGAATTTGCACTTGTGTTTTGCATCTCTTAAAAATATGTTCATCAATTATATTTTCATTACAGAGTATAGCATCAGTTTGATTATCTGAACTATAGATTGTATTTGTTTATTTTATGCAAACATCAGACAAATAAGACGGTTTAAAAGATTTAAATTGGGATCGTTAATAGTATAGGCCTACATCTTTCTTCATGCTGAAAAATTTTAACAAATAATTTGCTCCGTATTGCGCTTGTGTTTTGCATGTGTTGCACATTTTTTCATCACTTGTATTTTCATTAAAGAATATCTCATCGGTCTGATCATGGGTCTGATCATGTTAACTATATTGTATTTGTTCACTGACGAGTTTTCTGTGTCACCTAAAACCGGATAAATTCACGGAATTTACCAAAACCGGAAAACGCGAAAATTCACGGAAACATGTTTTTCTTTACAGGCATGAGAATGTTTAGATAATTATCTGATTTCAGATATTTTGTCATCCAAAATCATCCAAATTCAGATAATTTGGGGCTTTATTTAACCTTTTTAGTAGTATTTTGGTTAAATTTTACCAAATTCAGATATTTTCATGAAAAATCATTCTCATGCCTGTCTTTAGAAAAAAATGATGAAAAAATAACTAGAATATGAGGTATAGATAATAAAATAAGCATGATACAAGCAACATTATATAAGATTATTCAGTTTTGTTCTTAAAAAGACGATCAGATATCGTATATACGAACACTATCGATGAACATGCATTGTTTTTCATTGACCAAAGGGATATTGCTTGTTTTCGCGACCATTTCTAGACCTCGGTTAGAAATTGCATCGCGTAAAACATGGAATTGGAATTTAATTTAAAACAAGATGTTAGATCATCACACACGTTCTGAGGAAATCAAATTAACATGTTCAAATTCTCATACATCAAATACTACACTGTAAAGGGTGATTGTTTCTGAAGCCAAAATATACCCTTTTCCCCCCATTTATACAACCTAAATCGGGAATTACCGTTACCGTTTTGAAACTATAGAGTTTGAAAAAGTACCCTTTTTCTTGATAATGAACTATAGTATGGCTGTATTTGATACCCTAAACGGTGTCACCTGATACACCCTTCTGTCCTCAAAAACAACCCTATAATTTATCCTTTTCTTGGTCGATCGCGCTATATACTGGCCGGCCTGCAGCAGCATATTTAAGCGACCCCATGATACAGATACCGTGCCGTGCTAACTAAACTTTTATTAATTTCTTAATTTGTGTAACTACTTCTATATCGATTTTCCCTGTTTTTATGCCTATAATAAGATACGAGATAAGTATCGCCATCTCCATGAACATGATGAATAATTGTCCTATACGATTTTTACGTATAAGCGTGACAAGTCGTCGCTGAAATGATGAAATATCGTGATAGCTGCGGGACGGCAATAAAACATAAGCAAACATGAACTTGTGTCTACCAATAATTTCTTTTTCGACATAAGAAACTATGTTTTGATGGCAGTTTTGAATTTATGGAATTTTTCAGAAATTCAAAAACTTTGTGTTATGTATTCCTTTGCTTGATTATATCAGGGTCAATACAAGTATTTGGGTATCATTCATACCCGGGGGAGGGGGGGAACTAGGTATTCTGACCGAGTAACCACTTGCGTTACCAAAAAGGCGAGGCTGACAGGTCTCGAGACTTGCAATATACGGTATCAAAATCACCCTGGTACTCTACACATAGGGTTAGTGTATCAAATTTGGCTTTTAAGTCTTTGATAGGGTATCAAACTATAAGACAGAATGGTTTAGTAATTAATAACAACCATACAACAGTGCCAATAAAACTGCTTTAAATACCTAGAAACACTTCTTAAAAGTGCTAGGATATGTAGTTACATTTACGGCTTACTGTTACAATAATTATTTCGTCATATTTGAGTACGGTCTCGTATAGGGTATTCATTTGAACGATATGTGTCCCGGATAGGGAATCAATTCGAACAGATATGGTAGATTTATGGTCTCAGATAGGGTATCATTTCACTCATTTTTGCTAATTTTGGGTTTCACATAAGGCCACCTTCGGAACTTGCGGTTACCGGGACACCAATATCAGTTACCTCCGGGCATTCATAAACGCATGCACTAAACATAATTTCTCCATCTTGGGGGTAGTAGGTGTGGCAACCTCGTTGAAAATTAGCCCAAAATAGTAATTGCTGAAAATAAGGACCTCCCTCACAGACTCACAGACAGAAGTCCGGACGATCATGTGTAATTTGTGTTACCCCTCCCCTCCCCCCATTCCGAGTCTTCGATGCTTCGAACAGATACAGTAAATTACTTATTAATTGTAAGTAACCTGTGGCTGGGCCACCACACTAACCCTTAGACTAAACATCCCAGGGCTGCGATGTTTTTCTTGGAAAGCCCCCGGGGAAAGGCATTGTTTACCTTTCGCGGTCTTCTTATGGTATACTCAAAGGAATGCCGACTATTTGGATGACATGCATATGGGGATGGATGAAAATACAGATGATGCAGGTGCAGTATTGTATCTTTTGGCAGAGTGGCGCCGATCTTTTAAAAAAAATGAATGGAGTATTGCCACGTCTCACTCCGATGATGTGGGAATCACTAGCTGTATAAATTGGCTTGCATCAAAAACCTACAACAAACAGGAAATATCAAGTTAAACATGAACCAAATATAAACATGATAAAAGTTTACATCGCTAGTATTCAGGTAACGCTCAGGTAAGAATCGAGTACAGGCTTACTTACTATTAGAGAAAGCTTTAGGAAAATATACGGGAATACGACCAAACAATATGTCGGAAGTCAACTGGCTATATGGAGGAAAAAAAACTTACCATGGACATACGTCAGTTTATTGGCTCCTTTGGAAATAAATGAGACCCTAGTCTTTTCATTGTCCACAACTTGCGGCCCGCATTATTTTAGCCTATATGCCTTTCTAAGTTGACGAAAGCGAAAGTTTAAAAAGTAGGTCTACTGGTACTACTGCAGCACACGTGTTGGGTCATTAGCGATTTGTAGAGTGGTTTGTTGTTAACATTACGCGTTTTCTACTAGTTTTCTAGATTTGTAGGCCTATATGGAATTCGGCTGGAAAATTGCGACTTTTATGGTCTTGGAGGATTTATGTTTGCAGCATAAAAGTTTCCGTAGATCAACCCCGGGAGATCAACATTTGAGATGGATGTTTTAAAACAGATTGCAAAGTAAAAATCGTAATTTCTAAACTGCTCACGTTGACTTTGATCGCAAATGTCTACCGGTCAGAAGTTTATCGCTGCATCGAGACGAACTTTAAGGCAAAGTATTCCCGCGAAAGTATTGTGAATGACCCGCGATATATCACGAAATATAACCTGCAAATCGGGCTGCAAATAAGCAAAGTAATTATTCGGCATTACTAAAAATGATTCACATATCCGTCAATAAAAAAGAATGAAGAGATAAGAAACGAAAGAAAAACAAAAGAAACAAACACCATTATGCTTACATAACAAAAAGTGGAAACAATATGGTCTTGTTCGACACTTATAATAACCATTAAACAATTATCATGTTGACTTGCATCAGCATAACACTTAGGCATACAAATGCACAACGGTGTATTTAAAATTACCGATCGCGTGCTTTGCAATTTAGATCGCTAAATTAACTACACTAAACATGCTAAAGATCGAATCAGTCTAGATAGACTAATTGGTCATCGATCGCTTATTGAAAGAGAAAATTAACTCAGCGGCAGACCACTTATAGCTAACTGCATGGCTGGTTCACAAGAGAGCTCTGAAGTGGGTCAAAGTTTCGTTGGTTCTCACTGCTCACACGATCGACAGCATACACATACGAAAGACGCCCAAAATTTATTGGGTGCATGTAAAGGAGCTCGCCGTATTAGCGCGTATTGTGGTTTAGTATGGATTTGTTTTCTTTTGTTTGCGCCGTAAACTCGTGTAAACTGGTGTAAAGAGGCTTTTTATCACCATTGTTATAGACGATTTTGTTTACGGTGGATTTTCCAATTTACGGCGACTTTGGTTTACAGTGTATGTCACACGTTTGGCCCTATAGGGGTCGAAAATTTCAAAAGTGTCCGATTTTTCTGAAAATGGTCTCAAAATGTTTGTCTTGCAAAACTGTCTACACAAAGTAATAGTTTCTAATGTCCGCGATCAAACGTTGCTATGGTATCACGCCAACCATACTCAACTCTCATTACTAGTATTAACCATCAGTTTTGATTAATACAGGATTTGCATTACCAACCACCCCAAACCCCACCCCAAACCATTAAAAGAGATCTGTACTACATGTATATGGCCAAACATATTTAGGTTTCTTAACTGGCTGCACTGGCAATTGAACACTTGCTTTGGGTGGCTGGACAAGAGCAGGAATATCTTCACTTGGCATCACTGTTGGTATGTTATCAACTTGACTAGTTTCTGATTTAGGCATTAATCAGAATTCGCACAACAGGGCCGAGTCTATGGAATTCACTAGATTCAAATATAAAACAATGTATGACTGTCAAACATTTTAAAAACATGTACAAATCCAATCTTATTTCTACTTATAACTGATTCTGTTGGTTTTGGCATGCCTCCCTTCGTGCGTATGTTTGGTTTTTTGTATGTACTTTTGTACCTTTTTGCTTTTGATTTTGTGTGATTGAAACTATGTCCTTCAGGGGATGGTCCCTTCAGGTCTTTTTGGCCTTTTGACCATTCCCACAATATCATTGTCTTGATTTGTGTGTTTCTATTGTTTTTTATGATATTTTTTCTGTATGATATTGTGAATAAATTTGATTTGATTTGATTTGATTTGATTACGGGAGTAGCTGTAGTTGCAGTGGTTGCAGTTGCAGGAGTCCATACCATGGCCTTCTTCCGTTTTAAAGGAGGCATAGTCAATGGGCTGTATGTGCATGTATCAAAAGAGGCTGGTGAACTGGCATATTGGGAGGGCTGAAAAATGTCATCTTCATCTGTAGAAAATAGATATGTAGATGCTATAGATTCCACCACAAAAGATCCATCCAAAGACACCACATCTGCTAGTTTGAAAAAACGTAAAATTGAGTAACCTGTTAAATCGGTTAATGTTCTCGTAATTCCTTTCTGGAATTGTTCAAAAGTTATGGTACAAAAATCGGTTAATGTTCTCGTTATCACGCCTTTCGTGCAAAATAATCATCCTCGGCAAATATTTTGTATGATACTCAGACATTAACCTTATAATAACGATGATACATGATGAATGGGCAAATTGTTACGGCTTGATGACTGTATTGCTTCCTTAACTTTTGTTAATTATTTCAAATGTCTCTAGCGGTCTCCTTTCTTGTAACCAAATAGTGAGTTTCTCAAAATTTATCTGGGCATAGTCACCAGATTCATTGCAAATGCGCCGCCCCCAGTCTTCTCCTAACAAGTGATTTAGTTTCCCTGCATTTTCACAACAGAATTTCCCTCTTTGAAATGAATATCTAATAGACCAGCGTCTTTCACAAATTTGTTATATGTCTCCTTTTGAACTGGTATTCGTACCATCACCTCTGAGTCACTCAGTCGAGCAATGTTCAGCTGCTCTTGAATCTGTAAAAACAAAAATCAAAAATGATAAGCAAATAAACAAAAGAGCAAGTATTTGTGTGTACACAATTACAATTGTATACTTTATCAACTCACTACAAAGGGGTACTAAAATGGGTAAAAATCAACACGTGTGACAGCGTGAAACTTATTCGACACTAGGGTTTCAACGAGCGACATATTTGTCTTAAATGGCTTATTTTATTCTTTTTTATCCAACAACTATTAAACTTTTTCGACACTATGGATCCAAAATAGCTACAACCACTCTGTTCTAACTCTTTCTTATCTGTACTATCAACAAACCGATGATACATGATGAATGGGCAAATTGTTACGGCTGATTGATTCCAATAGGTGTTTTGAATTTCATTGATTCGTGGACAAACATAGGTTTTCGCATAGTCCATTTGCAATATGATGATATTTCATGGGATGTTGGTTCTGCCATTTTCCTCACTCTTGTATACATCTCTTAGGCCCTGTATCCATTGGCTGTTCACTGGTGCCATATGCACGCAATTGTCCCCAATTGTCATGCAATACACACAGGAAACATCTGCCATACACAAGGTCACTGATACGGTCATTAAGCAAAATAAAGGTTAATTGTCTGTGGCGCGCGACAATTGGGCATAATTGCAGTAATACGGCACTAGGGAACAGCCAATAGATACAGGGCCTTATGCTGCTTTCAAACTCGTGTAGTTTTGTAGCTTTGTCCGTGCGTGACGTATATTTTTTGTCAAATTCCAGTAGTCATAGCAGCAAAGCTACATGTCGCTGAGAAAATATATTGGCAAACCTGCAAGGCTACAAAAGTGTGAAACGAAGTAGGTGACAGAACTACAAAGCTACAAAACTGCTGTCAAACCAAGATGCTAAAGCATTAAAAAGAATTAGTCAAAAGACATAATGGAACACAATGCAAAATTTAATTAATATAATAACCAAATAATGCCACGCTATGAAAGTGATTAATTTCTTGTACAATTTTTTTTTCAAATTGATATGGTTATCATTTGGTTGTGGTAAATCGGTCGTAACAACGTACGTCCACAGACCATCAAACCATTAGGGTGGTTAAATTTTTAGAGCCCGTGGAAGTAGCGGTGCTCACTTGAAATAAAAGTTGTGTAGACAGGTCCACCAATCTAGTTGTCGTTCAATGGTCTACCTCCATGGAAGGCGTAGAAACACTCTGGGTTCTTTGATCTTCTACAAAAGAAGGCGCCACATGCCCGACATCCCCACTTGGTGATTATTGGTTTTCCACTACGACCACCACAAGTCTTTCCTGCTTTCTTGCATGCCAAACACGACTTGCCCCATTCATCAGTTCCTTTCAACTTTTCTAGGTGATGGATAGATCCATTTGCAGCAGGAACAGGCCTAGCATTCATGTACTGCTTAACAGTCTTTCTTTTGGTGACATCAGTCCCAAATGCGTAACCATCAATCAAGCCCTCGGCAACTTCGTAAATAAAATCCTGTTGGCGCAAAGGTCTTCTCCGTCCATGGGAGCGGCAAATATAAGCATTCACTCTGCAGATGTCAAGCAGAAAGAAAAGCATCTGTTTCCACCATATATTTGACTTCCTGGTGGTTGAATGATATGCCCGGAGTTGGTCATTTCTATCCACAGCTCCCATGAAATGTATGTAGTCAATTGCTTGTCTTGGGCAGGGACTTGATAAAGATCCTTGGCAGCAATTCCATCTGTTGAGTATGTGCGTGGTATCAGGTCTGCATTCTTTTCTCCAAGCGTTATGGGCAGACGACAGGAGGTGCATGGGTTTTCTGTCATTCCACACACAATATGTGATATCTCCATTCTGCCAAAAATACATTGTCCCCTTTGGAGTCTTGTGGAAGTTTTTCATGTGTATTGATCTTTGTTGTGAGCTGTTCTTCTTTGAGTTGCTGCTAATATAAGCTGGGTTCGTAGGCCTTTTCTTGTCTTTTGGACACAACCCGTAATGTAAACTTTTCACGGTACTCACTCCAGTGTAGTATCTATCACAAAAAATATGGTGGGACTTATTAAAGGCTGGTCGGATCAGGTTCTTTGTGACCTTGTACAATGTTGATGGAATCCTGGAATGTACCTGAAAGTTTGCCATGTAATAACTCACTGAATCGCACAGTGCGTAAACTTTGAAGCCTACTCGTATTGGTTTGCATGGCATAAAAACTTCTTTACAATTAATTTCTTGGACATGTGCACTGTACTTATTTGTCCCAATCTTGACTAAATTGCTAGTTAGAGGCCTCTTTTCTATAATCCATACCACATAAAAAGAAGTGTTCTCTTCGGCTTTCGTTTATTGTGACGTACCACTGTACCAAGTTCAATGTTTCTGTTGAAGTTGTCGTATCACCATACTAATCTCTTTTGACTTTGGTGAACTAGGCATTCCAGTTCAAGTGCGGGCAACCGCTAGCTACCAGTCTCTAGACATACAAGCAACAAATTCTTGGCCGTTGTATAAATTCTGTGCACTCGTTGTATAAAGTCTGTGCACTACTTCTGCTACAGCAGGTCAAGGGTTTAGCCAGGATTTAAAAGTAGGGCGTCCAAATTCGCGGCCGGACGAACAGGCCGACTTTATTCAAGACATTATGATGTCAGCATGATTTATATTCATACTTGACAAAGAAGACGATGATTAAGTTATACCAACATTGCAACCTTCCAGCAAACAAATGAAGACACAACGCGGTACAAAGCCCATTTTGAAGTCCACGAAGTACATAAATAGATTAGATTTTGTAATGATGATGATTATTGAAGATTAATTCTAACATTCAACATTGAATTTCATATCGTAAAATGCATTTTTGGACGCCTTTATTGTACGACCTTTGCATTTTACAGGGCATCCATTTTTGTGATCGGCTGTCCAAATGACAGTTGGACGGCTCTCTGGCTAAACCCTTGCAGCAGGTTGAATACGTCTTAGCTTGTCCTTCAGGGACAGCCATATTCTGCAACCACTAACTAACCTTCCTTTCCCTCTAGCTTTTTAGTTTCAACTCCCTATCTTTGCATCAAACCTGTATATGTTTCCCATGTGTTCAAAATTAAACATGTAAGGCTCAGGCTCATCATTGTTGTCATCTTCCTCCTAAAACCTCTCTCCAAGAGGAATTTTGATGAATTGACCATCAAATGTCTCTGGCACATACTGTTGCAGCTGGTCCAGCAGTGCGATCATATGTTGAGTGAACATTTCATCGATTTCAAATATGCCCAATGTATTCTGAAAGTAGGCCAACATTGTTGAGATACAGTAAATAGATGTAATGGGATTAATGTAAACTGTATATCAAGGAAATTACCAATCAAAAAAATCAAAAGAAATCAACCCAATATTCTTTAACATGCGACTGAGAGCTGGGAACCTCGTCCGTTGGGGCAGTTGGTCGTACAAGAACACATGAGTTCAGGGTGATTTGCGTCTTCCCAAAATGTAAAGACTGGACTTCCTCTTGGTGGATTACAGAATAGTTTTCTCTGAAGTCCATGTCAATCATTAATGAATCTATGGGTAGCTGTTCTTTAACTAATTGACATTGCTCTCGCTGCCATTTACTGGTGAAAAGATGAAGGACAAATTTTTTGGTGAAACAATAATTTTCAGCGAATAAGATATAGCTGCGAATAAACAGTCGCCATTTCCATCAACTGGACAGCAAATTAAATTCATAACACACAAGTTTGCATCCACGTTGCTTGATTCTGATTCACTATATTTCCTTGTAGACAATGATTTCAATAATATTGCAATTTCATCAGAGTTCATGTGATACAGCATATATGATATTAATGTTTAACTGGCTTTTTTCTTTTTAATGTTCGTTACTAAACTTGCCACTAATATAAAGTTGAGAAGTACATTGAAGCCAGATGTTGGTTCGGCTACATTTGAGATCAAATGCAAACCTGTACCCAGGACCTGTACATCATTGACAAACCGCGATGACAGACGACACTAGCGGTCCGGGCACCGCAATGGCTTTTTGTCTCACCTGAAAATCTTTAGGAAGAGACATACCATTCCTTTTACCTGTCCGCCGTTCGCCGTGCATATTTCTTGTCCGGAGCAAATCTCGGTAACCGTATGCCCTATGTTGATGATATTTGGTGAGTAGGTAGGGTTGGAGCTTAACTGGCGCTGCGTACAATATGAATGCAAACTATGCATATAAAGTACCTAATTTGCATAATTTATGCATAATTTTTAATTTTAAGTATATCTCCTAAACTGTAAGGGCTATGGTAATGAACTTTATGACATGAAGGGGTTCGGTCATTCAAGGTCAAATGGTCATTTGAGGTCAAATTTTTAAAATTGTTCAAAAAGAAAATAATTTTGGAAAACGCTCTCATAGGATCATAGATCCTGACCATAGGAACTGTTTAAGAAATAATAATAAAAAATAAACTTTTTAATTTTTGAGATAAATTAGGGGGGGGGGGGCAAAATTGTCATTTTGAATTTCCTTTTTTTTCCCGTTGCCATGACCTTTGACCCCTGCTAATTAGCATACCCGAGGTCGATATGAATTGAGACAAAAAATTTTGGAAAGGGCTCTTCACACTGAAGATTTTGGTATATTACTTGATCGTACATAGACTTTGTGATTTTACTGCCATAATCATAATAATCCATGAAAACGATGCCGTATATCCCCCCTCAAAG
>JXSR01S074774.1:32974-44386 GCA_000969725.1 Ophiothrix spiculata | reverse complement strand
ATCTCTTAAGGAGGCGGTGGTGCCTTATGGTTACTTGTAATTGCAATCTCTTAAGGAGGCGGTGGTGCCTTATGGTTACTTGTAATTGCAATCTCATAATAAATATTTTCTCACATTCTGAAAATAAAGATAAAATTCTGTGTGGGTATTTGCAGTCTTCAAAAGTCACATCCAGGAATGGCCATGGCTTTAAAATAAATGAAATACAGGATTGAAGAATCCAAAATGGGATCAGTCCTCACTAAGGCTGGTCTACATCGTTGACATATACTATGATTTGTAAGGGACTTAAAACAAAGAAAACCGGCCACATAAGTCAAAATGTTTTTGCTTTGACAGGGAATCCTCATAACGGAAAGAATGTAATATATTGATGACTGTTTTTGAGATAAAATTTGGATTAGAGGATGCAAAGAGAGCATTGGAGAAAGAGCAGAATTTGTTGTTGCATGTTGGGATTTAGATTTTTTGATGTTTTTTCAAGTAGTTTAACAAGATATTGTGCGTCATCCCGCTAGCAGTTGGATTCTGAAGGATGAGCTATGAAATTGATCATTGCTGCCTTCAACGCATAGCGGAATTTGTTGCACATGGGGTTGTCATTACAGCCACCTCTGTAACGAACAACCGAAAACAAATTTTCTAAAGGGTCTTGATTGAGACGACGTGTGAACAAAAATGAAAAATCATGGTTGGCCTTACAATTTTTCTATAAACCAATAGTACCAGTGAGGGTCAGGATCCATCCAAATCATGCCTTAAATATGCTCGCCATTCTTACCATCCACCATCTCAGCCAGGATATTTTCCCCTGCCAAAAGGATATATAAAGAGGTGAAGTTTCACAGCCTGTTTGATTCTTGTCACTTTATCATTGAGTTGTCTGCTGTTCATTGAATCAAACAGCTGATCCACCTGCTCACAGAAGTCAGCAGTGTGGGCTGCTGCAGCAGGCAGAACACCAGTTGCTACATGGGTATTGATACCAGCAGCAACTGTTGCACTCAGATTTTGTGCTGCTCTTGAAATTAACACTCATCTTTGAAAATGCAGGAAGCTTGATGTGTTTCACAGTCAACTTTGGTGGCATTGCATTGCTGAGTGACCATTCTTATTGTCTTCTCTATAAAATCTCTTAATATATTCCCATTTGATGTCATGTCCATCTCTGTTGATTATATGTGACCCATCATATCGAAAGGTACCTTAATACCGTTATAGTAAATTACGAGATATGGGCCATTGAAACTGAGCATAGTCAAAAATCATGTCCAAGGTCGAATTTCTAATTTCATTAGAAACGTTACCTTTGAAGTGTATTCTATCATATTAATCGGGTTCGAACATCCAAAACATAAGACAAAGGTTTTAAAAACCAAGATGAAAATCCTTTCTCCATTCAAGAAACTTTCAAACTCGATTTTCTCAGAACTATAGTTTTCTGAATCAGCCTGATGTCTTTTACCAATTTGGATGTAACTTTGCAATTGAACATCCAATAACCAAAAGCAAGGCGTCATTTTAAAGCTTAAAATATAATCTTTCAGATGAGACCAAAAAACAATATTCATTTTGAGACCCTTAAGGTACCTTTTGATATGAGGGGTCACATATGAGACTTCATATTACGTATACTCATAAGTAAATGTGGGGGTCATACAAAAAATAAACCTTGGCATTGTCATTTTATCAGACAAAGGGGACTGTGGTGTTACACCAAGCAAATTAAACAAACCTTTATAGTGCCTTGGTCACAAACCACAGCTTTAAGGGCTCTGTTAACCCTTTTTTCATAAATATTTTATGCCCTGTAACTTAGCAACGGATAATTAAATTCAAATAAAAGTATACATTTCTAGAAGCGGATTTGCATACTGAACATGATGGTCAGGTCATTTTTGGTCCAAAATGTGTAATTTTGGACCTAGGGTCCAAAAACCAAATCTTGGGCCCAAAATTTTACGGGAAAGGTAACTAAATTTTGCTTCAGTAAAAATTTTACCAATTCAGTTTTTAGAATCTAGAAAGCAATATCTGGGAACGCTTTTCTCAAATTTTTGATTTTTTTCTTAGTTTTTGAGATATCGCCAAAAATTGGTCCAAAAAATGTCAAAAATCCCACTCCTGACACCATTTTTGACAAAATATGCCACATTTTGACCTATTTTTGGCAATATTTCAAAAAATAAGATTTTGAGAAATGCGCTCCTAGATATTGCTTTTAAGATTCTAAAAAGTAAAATGGTTAAACATTTTACCAAAACAAAATTTAGATAGCTTTCCCGTAAAATATTGGGCCAAAAACATGATTTTTTGACCTTTTTTGGACCTTAGGGCCAAAATGTCACATTTTGGACCAAAAATAAGCTGACCATCATGTTCAGTATGCAAATCCACTTCTAGAAATGTATACTTTGATTTTGATTTAATTATCCGACGCTGAGGTACAGTGCATAAACCATTTCTGAAAATGAAGGGTTGACAGGGCCCTTAACATGTAAACCTATACCTGACACTTTTTATTATACACTCCTTAACTAAAATTTATAAAGTTGATGCTGCATGGTGTAGAATTCCTAGCTAAAAAGGCAATTTGGTTGTTTCTAGTTGGAAGCAATTCCACGAAGCATAGATACTAAACCTTGATTTGCAATATTGAGATTACACACACTAGTACCAAAATTGTCAAGGCCCTCAATCAAATCCCCTTTAACATCATTATAAAGACCTTCTTTGAAAGCAACCTCATCAAACCCTGTCCCTTTTCTCCACATATTATCTCCATTATCAATGCACAATTTCACTGCTCTTGTCTTTAACCTTCTACTTGGTAAAAGTTTCATTAGAGTGTTCCGATTGCGAACTAAGTGTACACCGATGACTTTTGAATCACATGGTTCAGAAAAAGCATATTCAGTCTGTGAATAAACTCGGCACAGGTAAAGGGTGCCGTGTCGTAGTTGTATTCTTTCTGATCTGTTTTTTCACACACCTCACAACATGACGAATCAGCATCTGTCAAAACATAGCAGTTTTTTGGATATTTGCAGGAGATAGTTTTCCCAGGCAATTGCATTGTTCCGACATCTTGTTCGCTTAGCCGTTTGGCAATTTGAACTATTGGCCGTTTTCCGGTTCTTACAAGTTTCTTCAACTTCTGTAAATAATTTTCAAAGGGGAACGCAGAACAACTGTCAACATCGACGTACTCTTCAGAAACATCTGCCAAGTGAACAGCGCTATATAGGTATGTTGTAAATGAGAAACTCTTCTCCGTACAAGTCTCGCCCCTCTTCAACAAAATAAGTTAACAGTTTGCTGGCATATTCATTGTGTTCGATTGCTAGGTTTGGGCTAACGGGAATACAGAGGGCAACACTGAGCAACAAGAAACTGTCATACAAATCATTCCGAAGTAATCCCTTCAGAGCAAATTTACTTGTATACAAAAGAACTGGCGAAATTCAGTTGGTCTCCATCTGTCAATTTCAAATAAAGTTCTGGTCCATCCTTTCCTATCTTCACTTGATCCAGTTCCTTGATTAGTGCTGCATGTCTCTTTCTGTCTTTTTCCTTCTGTTCTTTTTTACGCTTAATCGCAAATTGTCCCTTCCTACTTTGGATGATTGTATTTTCCGACCCATAGCCTTCTAAATCGGCTTTAGTTTGAAAACTGTCGCAGATATCAAAAACAGCAGCCTCTTATATACTCAAATCAGATCCGCCACGAGCTGTCATGGAGGTATGGGCTGCTTCAGCCAAGTTTGTGTTTGGCGTCTCATGATTTCCATAGGCCTCCATCACATGGTTTCTTCGTCTATCCCACCATTCCAGCCAAGTGAGTTGTGGCTGATATCAGAAACAGCAGCCTCTAATATACTCAGACCAGATCCGATACGAGCTGCCATGGAGGCATAGGCTGCTTCAGCATAGTTTGTGTTTGGCGCCTCATGATTTCTATAGGCCTCCATCACATGGTTTCTTCGTCTATCCCACCATTCAAGCCATGCGAGTTGTGGCTGATATCAAAAACAGCAGCCTCTTATATACTCAGACCAGATCCGCCAGGAGCTGTCATGGAGGCATAGGCTGCTTCAGCCAAGTTTGTGTTTGGCGCCTCATGATTTCCATAGGCCTCCATCACATGGTTTCTTTCATCTATCCCACCATTCCAGCCATGTGAGTTGTGGCTGATATCAAAAACAGCAGCCTCTAATATACTCAGACCAGATCCGTCACGAGCTGCCATGAAGGCATAGGCTGCTTCAGGCAAGTTTGTGTTTGGCGCCTCATGATTTTGATAGGCCTCCATCGTGTGGTTTCTGCGTCTATCCCACCATTTCAGATAGGATGTGAGTTGTGGCGTGCCCGACTTATCAAAAAAGTTTGGTGTTGATAAATCTGATTGTACGATTTACAGGTTGGTGCATGCATCCAGATCCGTCACGAGCTGCCATGGAGGCATAGGCTGCTTCAGGCAACTTTGTGTTTGGCGCCTCATGATTTCCATAGGCCTCCATCACATGGTTTCTTCATCTCTCCCACCACCATTCCAGCCATGTGAGTTGTTGCTGATATCAAAAACAGCAGCCTCTAATATACTCAGACCAGATCCGTCATGAGCTGTCATGGAGGCATAGGCTGCTTCAGCCAAGTTTGTGTTTGGCGCCTCATGATTTCCATAGGCCTCCATCACGTGGTTTCTTCGTCTATCCCACCATTCAAGCCATGCGAGTTGTTGCTGATATCAAAAATAGCAGCCTCTAATATACTCAGACCAGATCCGTCACGAGCTGCCATGAAGGCATAGGCTGCTTCAGCCAAGTTTATGTTTGGCGCCTCATGATTTCCATAGGCCTCCATCACATGGTTTCTTCATCTCTCCCACCACCATTCCAGCCATGTGAGTTGTGGCTGATATCAAAAACAGCAGCCTCTAATATACTCAGACCAGATCCGTCACGAGCTGTCATGGAGGCATGGGCTGCTTCAGCCAAGTTTGTGTTTGGCGCCTCATGATTTAGATAGGCCTCCATCACATGGTTTCTTTGCCTATCCCACCATTCCAGCCATGTGAGTTCTGGCTGATATCAAAAACAGCAGCCTCTAATATACTCAGACCAGATCCATCACGAGCTGTCATGGAGGCATAGGCTGCTTCAGCCAAGTTTGTGTTTGGCGCCTCATGATTTCGATAGGCCTCCATCACGTGGTTTCTTCCGTCTATCCCACCATTCCAGGCACAATGTGAGTTGTGGCGTGCCTGACTTATCAAAAAAGTTGAGTAGATGTTGATAAATCTGATTGTACGATTTACAGGTTGGTGCATACATCAACTCATTCACCAGGCGTTTCATTTTCTCAGTTCTCTCTGCCTTATCTGCCCTTCCCATAGAGGCACTGATTGCATGCCGGTTTGTTGTATGAAATCAGCAGATCACTACTTTGTCGTCATAATCTTTGCCAAACAAGTCACTTGCCTATACATGTTATTTTTGTGGAAGTGTGAACAGTATGAATGGCCTCCATCACATGGTTTCTTCGTCTATGTTGATCTGATTGTACGATTTACAGGTTGGTGCATACATCAACTCATTCACCAGGCGTTTCATTTTCTCAGTTTTCTCTGGCATATCTGCCCTTCCTATAAAGACACTGTTTGCATGCCGGTTTGTACATTGCATTTGGTGAAATCGGCCAAACTTTTTCTTAAGTGCTGCATGAAAGCCACCAGCTTCATCGGTAAGTATTCCGGATTTTGGAATAAAAGTTTTAGATTAAGTCTATATGTTCCAATAACATGCTTACCGATTTTTTGTCTTCCTTCAGTGTCGAAACGAACTAGCTAAATGATTTTCTTTAATAGTGGGTGATAGACACTGAGGCCTACCCTTACCAAACTTGAATGTATTCCTCTAGTATTATCTACTTGTATTCTGAATACATGTATGAATACATACAGTGCTGCATGAAAACCACCAGCTTCATCAGTAACTATTCCGGATTTTGGAATAAAAGTTTTACATTTTAAGTTTCAATAACATGCTTACCAACTTTTCATCTTCCTTCTCAGTGTTGAAACGAAATAGCCTAATGATTTTCTTTAATAGTGGGTGATAGACACCGAGGCCTAATGTCTTCAGTTGACGACCTTTACCTTTTTTTAAAACTCTATTGTGCTTCCCATCCAGAAATGCCCATTTGCTCTCCAATTTCCCACCGGGAAGCATTTCTTTTAAGAACTGTACCCTTTCTCTGCTGGACTTGATGGAATATACCGAAAAATCCTTGGGAGAGGTAGCATATTCTTCCCTGGTTATGATGGATTTATCATCCACGAAACATTTTTATTTGAATTCTTTTTTCAATTGTCTGGAATTCATATAGCATGAAGGGATCATTTAACTCATTTACTGCTTTCCACTGAAGATCAGCAAGCCCATTTAAACCTCCTTTCTTATTTGCCTTTATTTTGGCATTCTGAACTTGGCGTGAATTAGACACGTTGGATGCCAGTTCACTGATCTTTTCAACATCACTAGAATTTCTTAGTGCATTCATCATAAAGGGAATTTTCACGCTAGCGGGACACCTTGGTAGATTTTTTCAAAAAAGCGGGAGATATGGATACCCGATCGGGAGGCTGGGAGGGCTACCTAAAAGCGGGAGTCTCCGCCTAAATCAGGAGACTTGACAGGTATGCTGTAAGTTGTAGGCCTATGTGATTTGGTTTCCCATACATGAGGACAAAATCACAATTCTTTTGAGAGAGAAGTCCTATATCCTGGTGGACTTTCGCCTTCTGTGACCAAAGACGATATTGTTTGGCTCTAGGAAACAGGCATGCTCAAAAGTAGTAAAAGAAATGTTCAAAGTTTGTACTTGTAACCCTAGTTGCATCTTGCAGAGTAGCCCAATACCACCATGTTCATCAGTAACCTTGGGAAAGTGAAAGAAGGTATATCCATTTGGTTTCAGTTCACCAATAACAACGGGATCAGATGTAGCCAGCCATGTTTCAGTGAGAAAAATGGCATCAACGTCATGATCTATCATATAGTCATAACAGGTTGTGGTCTTATTCCGAATTGATCTCAAGTTCCATAGTCTCATATTCACGAGGGGTTCTTTAATTGTTGATGGTGGGGGTAAAAAGATTCTGTGGATTTGATTTCATAGATTCAAATGGGGATATCTAGTCACATGTTCACATATTCAACAATCACTTTAGGATCCTTTTTAGCTTACTCCAATTCATTATGAAATATTCCCATCAGTTCATTGGTACTTACGTCAATGAATCCCTTGCCCTCCTCTGATGGATCAGGGCAGTTGTGTGCGGCCTGTGTATACAGATAAGCGCATAGCAGCTGACGCATTCATAGACATGAAACTTGCGAGTGGTTAACATAATTTTTCGGTTGTGATGCAGAAAGACACCCTAGTCCTATATCCTGATGGCCTTTCACCTCCTGTGACCAAAGATGATGTTGTTCTTTTCCGAGAGATTTGATCTTCATTGGATTGTGTCGGTTCCCCATGAGAATGCAGTCACCCTCTGGGTCACTCCAGATGCAATCTCCTTGTTCAGTGTGATGAAGAGAGACGCCCTAGTCCTTTATCCTGGTGGTCTTTAGCTTTAGACGATTGTGCTTTTCCAAGAGATTTGATCTTCATTGGATTGTGTTGGTTCCCCATGTGCTATTGTCACAACGATATGGTTGCAAGCAGACAATGCATCCTCCACATCTTAACAAACAGTGGCAAAGTCCAAGTCGTCTAAATGACGATGTCTAAATGATAATGCTTTTAGGTTTAAACCAGTGAGGAAGTTAGCTAGTGTAAGACTTGGACAACCATAAAACAAGCAGCATTACAACACAAAAAGTTTCCTTACCATCAGTGATGCGACTATTTCTGATATAACCAACAATTATGCCTTGGCCCTTAATTCCACATGTGAGGCATGCCAAAGCAACACCGCACGTTCTGTTCATGCGTTGAATTATTAATTTGAAATTTAAAGCACTTACACTTCAGCAATTGCCAAAGTTTATAAACGTTCTTTAATGTCCAATTTCCTTGCGTCTGCTGGATGATGATTTTACATAATGGCTCTTGCTTCTTGATCTTTCCGGCTTCTCTAACTCTTCTACCACACTTTCATAGCAACGGTCGCCAATCCAAATGCGTTCTGATATCCTGCGGTATGTGACTCCACCTATCATTTTGAAAGGGCAAAGCCACAGTCGTTCAACCTGGCTAGAAATTTTGGCCTGTGTGCACGTCTCTGCTATGATACTTCCAGCAAATGGCCCGACTGGGGTATATCGCGTTGCGAAGCGGGTACCTGAACATCCCCTGGTGATTAATTGATTGATTGACATCCCTGTCGTTTGGTTCATGTCATGGATGCAGATGATGGTAGTTGTTGTTAAGAATCTGAAGATGATAAAGCTTGTAGGTTCTCCATGGGCTACATGCCGAACCATATCTGAATAACACTGAATGACACAAACATATGCAATGTACATTCTTCATCATGCATCTGTCTCTGGCCTCGGTTTGGTTGGCAAAAATGCAGTTGCATTTATCCGTGAGACAAGTAAAACACATCTGGATGTCCTTTATTATGTCTTCTACACGAGACCTCACAACAGCTTCCTTTACTGCAACTGTTGAAAATATAGTACCAACATTCATGCATATTAGACCCTTGACATCTATTACAAATAATTCTAGTACCTCAGATATACAATTTCTTGAATGTGAGATGCAATTACTTTACTGCCAGTTTGACCTCCAACAATTTCCTGTACATCTGCTGAAGTCAATTGTGGCCGTTTGCCCTGTAAGCATAGACTGCAAATCTTTATCTTTCAGATGCGCAAGTATGTCTTTATCCACTTGTGAATAATTTGAGCATGTGAAATTCCTCAAAGTGTTACGTAGAATTGACAGATGGTAAGCAGGAAGACCTGTATATTCAAAGTGGAGCCACATGCTGCAATCGTCGCATACTTCCAGCTAATGGCCCCGACTGGGGTATATCGCGCTGCGAAGCGGGTACCGGAACATCCCCCGGTGATTGATTGATTGATTGACGTCCCTATCGTTGGGTTCATGTCATGGATGCAGATGATGGTAGTTGTTAAGAATCTGAAGATGATAATGCTTGTAGGTTCTCCATGGGCTACATGCTGAGACACGGCCATATCTGAATAACAATGAATGACACACACATATGCAAACTACATTCTTCATCAAGCATCTGTCTCTAGCCTCAGTTTGGTTGGCTAAAATGCAGTTGAATTTATCCGTGAGACAATTTAAACACATCTGGATGTGCTTTATCATGTCTTCTACACGAGACCCAATTAAGCTTCCTTTACTCCACCACTAGCCTTTGTTAAAGGCTAGATTTTTTAATGGCCACTAACATCGAGCTAGGTTGGTGTCTGTACATCGAAGCGCGAGACTAGGCCGGAGGCCGAGATTTCGCGAGCGAGCGATGCGCCCCTGCCTCCATCTTTCCTCTTTCCTTTCCTTTCTGTCCTCCTTCTTTTTTTTGTTTCCTTTATGCGCCCCTCCATCTTTCTCTTCTGTTTCCTTTCTTTCTTCTTTTTTTGCGCCCCTCCCTCTTTCTCTATCCTCTCCCTTCTTTCCTGCTTCTTTTTCTTTCCTGTCGTCTGCCAAATCAGCTAACAATAACGTTTGCTAAAGACGGCCTAATTATGTGAAACTCCGACATTTGTCGACCGATTTCAACCAAATTTGGGCACAGTCATCCCTGCTCTAAGTTCTATCATACATCAGGACCACAGTTGGTTCGGGGTCACAGAGGGGTCACATGAGTCAAAAGTGTATTTTTTTACCCCACTCAACCGGGTTAGGAAGCAGATTCGCGGGGTTCGTGCATATGATGTAGTATAAGAACCTTCACAAAACCTGTTCTTGATAAATCAATCCCGGGTCATTTGGGGTCACAGCAGGTCAAAAAGGCAATTTTCACAAGATAGCCATTTTTCTTACAGTGTAGGAACTGCTGAATACTTTTGATTGTGGGTGGTGTGCATGCTAGTTTTCAGTGAGTGGATGGTGTGTTTCTTTTTAACCTGGGCTGTAGCACAGACTTCTCCACCACTTGAAAATATAGTACCAACATTCATGCATATTCAGGTCCAAAAAGTTGGGAGTTTTACAAAAAAGTGTGTTTTACAATTCTCACGAGAATGTGTTCAAAGTTACCCCACATTCCCTAGGCTTAATACAATTTATAATTGTACATTTCAACATCAAGATACCAATGCATGTACTCTGCGTGGACGACAAATTCTGTTCTTCATCCGACTTCTTGCTGTCCTCCCTCCACAACATCACTTGGATTGATTCAGTATCATCCTGGGTGATAATATGTTTCATAGGCTCTGTTTCCCATTTATTTCCCTCGTCCCTGGTTCTTCATACTGTAAGATAAAAAAAAAGGGGGGGGGGTTTACACGCCATGGTAAATCATGTACCCCATAATCGTATCTTAGCTCTGTATCTGCTGGAATAACCTTCAGTGCAAACAGGCAAAGATGGAAATTTTCTCCAAATTGGAGTTTTTTTCGTTTTGCAATTGGGGCTCTCATCACTGTTATTTATAAATCGTGCCATTCTTCCAGATGCTGGATGCGACGCATCAATACTGCAAAAATTCAAAATGTAAATTAGTGGGAAAAAATTGTATTGTTATCAGCAATACACTTGCTAAATTGTACATCAAGACAAGACATGTACAATATATATAAAATAAAAATGATTTTTGTTTGTAAACCTTAATTGATGGGATGAGGGAGGGTAGCAAGCGTAATATAAATAGTCATCTTCACATGGATGTAGGAATTAAATAAATGAAATTACAACAGAGGTTTTCAACCTTTCACTTTAGCATGCTACTTTTCGGTATACTTGGTCTGTGTGTGTGAATGCAGCGCAGCAATAAAGATATGGTGCTGATGCAGGGACTGAATTTTAAGGCGCGCGCGTGCTTTCGCGCGTCATCGCGCATCTAAAAGCCTTTCAGTCCGAGCAATTTATCGCGCGTCTCGTCAGATTGTGCCAAGAGTTATCAAGCTCCTAATAAATGAATTGCCGACTTCGCTATTGTCAATCTTGTAACTCATAAATGCTCTCGCTGAAGCGATCTTGGAACATGATCAGACTACAATTAAACTTGTTACTGACGTATGAACTCATTTTGTTTCTAAGAGCAAATGTTAGTGAACATTGATACCATCTGCAAGTGCCTGAGACCTCGCAATGTTTAGAATATTAAGTATGCGTGACGTCAGATAAAGCAGAGGACGATCAATGAAATCAACGCTGTATCATTCACAAAATGCGATGACGTGTTAATAGTTACTCATT